>JAJTUB010000038.1:469338-483562 GCA_036971345.1 Dactylellina drechsleri
GTTTCTTGGCGGGGCGGTTTTTTATAATTTCGACGGTTTTTGGGTCGGTTTTTGGTTTTCTTAAAAAAAAAAAACCAACCCGTGGGTGGTTTCTCAACACCGAAAACCGACCCAACCCGCCCCATGTCGAACTCTACTTAACACTATATTAATATATATTTTTTAAATATTATTATTATTTAATATATACTTAAAAAGAATATTAGAAAATATACTATTTTTAAATTTTATTTGAATGAATATTTATCAGGAAGTTAAATTTTTAATAAGATGTGCTACTAGGTTTTTTGATATAATGAAATTCTCGCTAAAAAGTTGGTCGGCTTCTAGGTATGGTCGGCTTCTAGGTGAGGTACGTTAACTAAAATTATTTTATAAAATTAATATCTATTATAAGTATATTTTTGGTACAAATTATTATTTTATATAAAACTTCTATTTATAAAAATTATATAAAATAAAAATAATATAAGTAAATAATATATAAAAAAATAGTAATTAAATTAAAATAATAACTTTTAAACTTATACTTCAAAATATTTTTATAAAAAAATAATCAACACATATCTGAAATCAAGTATAAATATTAATAAAATATTATCAAAAATAAAATTTTATTTATTAACATTGTAGTGCCTTAGCTGATTATATTAAAAAATCTAGAATTCCTACTTTTCTTCCCTGTGAATACTACACTAGAAATAATCATCTTTACATAATTATATCAGATTATTAAAATTGCTTTATCTATACTTAAAATAAGTAAAGGAATTATATAATTAATTCTTATAGATATTTATTTAAATTTTTAGATGGATTTGGCTAATATTTTTATAATAAATCGCTAGGTTGTTAATTGGATAAGAAGAAGAAGAAAATAAAATAATTAAAAAAAAAACAAACCAAATTATTTACTTAATTAATACAAAAACAAAGAAATTAAAATAATTAGAATTGAAATATCTCAAGACTGTTATCTATAAAAAAAATTTATTAAATAAAAAAGATACAATGGGCGAGGGGATCAAATCACAGAATAATACAAATATAGTAGTTACCAAAAAGAAAATAAAAAATTTTTATCAAAAATTATTTAATAATATTGTTTTTATTTAGTTGTTAATCTATTTTTGTTTTTTTAATTTTTTACATTTTTGTTTTATAATTAATAATGTAGTTTTTTGATTAAGGTAAGTTTAAATAATTTTTAAAGATATATTATTTTTTGAGATTTAAAAATTGTCTTATAGTTTATAAAATAATAATTATCTAATAAGATATTTATTTTCTTAATTAAATTTTTTTAAAATTTTTTTGAATTTATATTCTGTGTAGTCTTCAAGCTCTAGTTTTTCATTATTAGGATCTTTTTTTAAACCTTCTAAAACTAGTTCTAAAAGTAAGATATAAAATGATTAATAAATTTATATAAATCTTAAAATTTCTAATTCAAAAGTATTATTACTAAACTTTTTTATAATTATAAAAGGTTTATATTTTTAGTAATCAAGTTTTTTGCTTTATCATCTTTTTTATTTAATATATTTAGTAAGTAAGTATATTTTATTTTTTTTTTTTAAAAAAAATACTTTTATTCTTTTCTAATTATAATATTTGTTCTATCATAAACTAAAGATTTTTTTAAAAATTTTTATAGAAATTTTTTATATTTCTAATATATTTATCTACTTAAAAAACTATTTTTTTAAATATTAAAAATAATAATATTATTATTAAGTTCTATTCTCTAAATACTTCATATAAGATATATCTCATAATTAAATATTTAAATATATTATATGTAAATTCAAAATTAGGAAGCAGTTTAACCCAATTGTTTTATATAATATTTAAGAAATTGTGTAATTATATTTTAATTATTTAAATGATTTGTTTGGTTATTTTATTTATTTAGGCATATCCTTTGCTAATAATATTGATTTTAGTTTTGGTTTGGTTTCTGATTAAATTCTAAAATTTATTAGAGAACAAAGTATCTTTATCGCAAATATATTTAACTTATAAATTATATTAATTAAATATTTATTTATTATAAACTTATTTTAATTATTCTGTAAATTATTTAAAGTTCTATAATTTTAAAATTGCTATTTTATTAAATTTATAAATAATAACTAGTACTTTATTATATATAATATTAGTAAGAAGATCTTAAGATTTTGATATTTTTTAAATAAAGTTATAAGAAATAACTTGAAATAATACTATTAATATATTGTAAAATTGAAATTTACTATAAAGTAAATGTTGATTAGGTTTGTTTTTGTAATATATATTATAAGTTTTAATATATTATTTAATATATTATTATATTTATAGCTAAAAATATTTCTTAGTTAAGAATTCCTGAGTTTGTTTAATTTTTAAATATTTATAAGCTAATGTATCATAATATTATTTGATAAATTTTTACTAAAGATTTTTAGTAAAAATATAATAAAGATTTTTAAAAAAAATAACTTCATATTCAACAGTAAAATATTCTAAAGTATTTAAATTATCTAAAAAAATTTAAATAGCTATTAAATATTATTTATAACTTTTTTTTAGTTCTTAAGTAAACTGGTTATCTAATGTATGAAAAATAATATTAAGACTTTTATTAATAATAATATTTTTGTATAAATTTCTTTTAAAAATAACTCTTTTATTTAATTATATTTTTATTATTAAGTTAGATTTTTTATTAATCACATTTGCTTTTAAGTTTTTTTTATTTTTATAATATATAATCTTTATATTATATTTATTAAGTATTTTTTATTAGTAGACTTGTTATCAGCTAAATTCTTTAATAATAAAAAAGAAAATAAAGTTTTTATAATCTAAATATATAATAAAAGGTTTTTTAGTTTATAAATATATTTTTTATATTCTATAAATTTATATAATTGCTATAAGTTTTTTATTATAAATTGGATATCTAAATTTTATAGTATTAAATTTGTAAAATAAATAAGTGATAAAATATTATTTATTATTAAAATATAATTAATATAAATATGTACCTAATACAATATCTAAAACATTAATTTTAATTTTAATAAATAATTTTAAATTATAAAGTTAAAATATAAGTATTAAAAAAAAAAATTATTTTAATATATTAAAAACATTAATTTAATTAAAGATTATATTAAATTTAATTTTTATTTTAGTAAATTTAGTTAAGGTGGTTAATATGTAATTATATTGCTTAATAAATTGTTGATAATAGTTGTATAATTTTAAAAAGGATTAAATATTTTTAATAATTTTTGATTATAATTATTTTTAGATAACTTATATTTTTTTAAAATTTATTTTAATTTATTAATTATTATAATAGTTTTTAAAAATTTGTATTTAATAATTTTAAATTTTGTTTTTTTAAGTTAAACTTTGAAATTATATTTATTAAGGGTTTTAAGAATAAAAATAATATATTTTTTATATTCTTCCAAATTATAACTATAGATTAATATATTATCAAGATAGATAATATATATTTATTAATATAATCTTTGAAAATATAATTTATAAAAATTTAAAAAAATATTAGTATATTAATTAATTTTATAAATATGATTATATATTTAAATAGTTTATATTAACATTTGAAAGCTGTTTTTTAAATATTTTTAAGTGTAATCCTAAAATTGTAATATCTAATTATTATATTTATTTTAGTAAACTTTTTAATTCTTTGTAGTTGATTAAGTAACTTATTTATTTGAAATAGTTTTGTTTAATTTTTGATAATAATAATATTAAGGTTTTGATAATTTATATATATTTGTAATTTTCTATTTTTCTTTAGTATAAATAATATAAGGTATTTAATTAAAAATTAAAATAATCAAATATATTTTTTATATAAATTTTTTTAAAGTATTTTTGGAATGCTTTAAGCTCTTTTTATATATAAGTATAAATAAATATAAATTTAGGAATAATATTTTCTTAGAATAATATTTCATAAATAAACTTATTAAATTTTGGTAAGACATTTTATTAGATAGTTTTTCAAAAATTTTAATTTATTTAGAAATCTATTTAAAAATCTTGATAATATTTTTAATAATTTTTTTGATAGTTTTACAGATATCCTTAGTTTTAAACTATATGTGTTTAAGAATATTAAATTTGTTTTAAAATTAATAATAAATCTCCTTATTAAAAAGATGTTTTATAAATTATAAATATTTTTTTATTTTTTTTATTTTATAATTATTATTTAAGTATAATTGCTGGTAGTTATAATAGATGAAATTAAAAATTTTATTTTTTTAATTGATAATAAAATTATATTTTTGTAATTAGTTGAAACCTAAAATTAAATTATATTTTTAAAAATTTAGAATATTAATTATCCGTTCTTCATAATATCTATTAATAAAAATAGTTATGGTAATTTTGTAATAAATAATTCCTAAAGCACTTTTTCCAAAGATAGTGATATTATAATAAATATTTTTGAATTATAAGGGAAGTTATTTTTAAATAATATATTTGGTAAAGATATATAAAGTTTCTATACTATTATTAATAAATATATTAGTAAAAATTCCATTAATAATAATATTAATATTAAAATATTTGTTATTAATTAAATTTAGTTATTTATCTAGTTTTTTTTTAATAAAATTAAAACTAAACTTCTCAAATTATTTTGAATTTTAAAATTAAACTAATTTAAAACTTTAGTAGGTGGTAAAATTATTATATAACATTTATAAATATGAATTTATTGAAGTTTTTTTATTATGAATTGCTATAAATATCGAGGGTAAGTTTTTTTTTTAAATATAACTTTAGTTTAATATAATTCTCCAATAATATTAATCTATTTTTATATATAAATAGTATAGGTAGAAAATTGTTTTTTATAAGCAATATAATAGTTCCTACTTTATAAATAAATCATATAATATATTTTAAAATTTAAAAAATATGGTTTGATAAGGACCATATTTTAAAAAATTTTAAAACAAAAAACTTTTTTTTTAAAATAAAAAATTATAAAATCTTATACTAGTTCTATTTCATACAGATTTATTATAATAAGATAGGTAACTTATTAATGAGGCTTATAATAATTTCTTTATAATTTTTTTATAAAATGATATCCTTTCATAAGAATTTTATCTAAGCATATATTATATAAATTTTATAATTTGTAAATATCATTAATTCTATAAAGTCGGCATCAATAAATTCTATAACTTTAAGCATAATTATTAATAAAAATTAGCTATAATGGATTAGATGGGTTTTTGTATCCAATTCTTTCTAGGTTATTTGGGGTAATTAATTGATTCTGGTAGTTCCTTTTTTTGTATAGGTATTTATTTCTAAGTCTAATATTAATTTTGTCATACATTACTTTTAATTCTTATTAAAGTCTTTATAAATGGATTCATGGTTTAAAAAAAATAATTTTAGAAATAATTTTAAAATATGTTTTTCTAGCTAATTGTTTTAAAATAAATATAATATAAAATTATTATAATTTTCTATTTAAATTTTGTTGATATTTAAAATATTTTTTTAGTATAAGATAGTTTTATATTTAATAATATTTATATATTGTAGGATTATAAGATAAGGGTATAAGTTTATAAATAATTAAATCTAAATTTTCATTTGGGGTATATATTGGGGTATTAGATATGATATTATTAATATTTTCATCATTTTCTTACTATATAGTTTTTTATAATATTTAGAGTTTTTCTTTAATTACTAGGTATACTACAAATTTATTTTTTTAAAAAAAAATAATTATTTTATAGAGTAGAGTTAATAATTCTAATACTAAAGTATTTTAAATAATACAAATCTGTTATATTAATTCTTTATATTATTCTTATTATTTTTCTAAAACTTTTAATTAAATGATAAATTGAATATATTTAGGCTAATCCCTTTTTGATTGTTAATAATTTCTAGTAAAATATCCTGGTTTATCATAATTATAATAAATAATTATATTAGATTTTAGTAAATTTTTATGTTATTAATAATTAGTAATATTAAGATTTATTGGGGTGGATCCATATCCTTGGTAAACACTATTTCTAAGGTGGTGGTTTTAATAATTGTTATAAAGATAATACTATCCAATTTTTCCTTGTTTTAATATGTTATCAAAGCGGTTTCTTTAATAATTTTTTCAAAATTAATTTAGTTTTTATTAATTTTATCAAAAAATAAAATCATCTATTTATATAACAAAATTCTATATTTCTATATAAATTATTTCTAAAATTCTAAATTTTTCTTTAATAATCTCAATATGAACTATTGGCTTAAATCCTTCTTTAGTAAAATTAAAGAATTATATATTATTATATTTTATAAATAAGATATAGTAATTAAGCTTTTAAAAGTAATTTCAAACTGAATAGGTTTGGTATAAGGTAACAATTTTGCATCATATTTCTTTTTTTTTATTCTTATATCTACATTTTTATTTAAGAAAAGTGATAAAGCAACTAGTATTAGTAAATATTTTATAAATATTTGGGTACTATATTTATTCAAATTTTTTGCTTTTATATTTTTTTTTATCATAGTTATTTTGTTTTTTTAAGTAAATTATAAAAATATGAAGAAATAGTCTTTCTAAATATATTTTTATAAAATGGATTTTATATTTGTTTATAGGAAATCAATCTACATTAAAGAAGTAATAGATCAAAAGCTAATTGAGAAATTAATCAAGTTTTTTAAGTTGTCCTCTGAACTTAATTGGATTTTCTAATTTAAATACTTTATTAGAATTTTTAATAAAATTAATCATTTCAACAATTTTATCTTCTAGGATTTTTATAGAGTTTTTAATATGTTGACTAGAAAGATTTATTGGTAATATTAGCAATTATTTTATAATTACTATTTCAAGTTATTGTTTTATTTATCCTAGAATTTCTGTTGTTATACTTAAATTTCTAATATATTTTTTTGTATACACTAGTGTTTTATATATTAATATTTCTTTTTCTTAAAATTTTTTTAAATTTTCTTTAGGTATTTTTTTTATAACCTATATTTTTATATTAAAAATATAAATATAATTTTAATTATTAATATATACTTCTCTTATAATAGTTTTAAATATTAGTTTAAGAAATGTAATTACTAACCTTTATTTTTTATTAAATTTTTAATATTCTAATATTTATGTAGTAATATACGCTCTTTTATTAAATTATTATTTCTATATTTTACAAAGATAATTATATTCTTTATTTTTATTTTTAATAAATTTTAGGTCTAAAATAACTTTTAATTTTATATTTTTAAGGAAATATTTTTAAATATTTTTAAATATAAAAAAATTTAATATACATATTAATTTTTTATCTAAATTAAATTAAATTAGTCAAAATATTATACCTATAATCCTGGAAGGTTATAATAAGTTTATTTTAGTTTCTATTTTTTAGTTTTATTACTCAGGTTTTGATTTAGGGAAGTATGCTTATTATTAAAAACAATAGAACTATTAGATAAAAAGTATAACAATAATAAAAGTTATAGTAAATTATAAGTCTATATTATATTTGAATTAATTAATAAAAAATAAAAACTATTTATCAATTTTAATAATAATTTTATATATATAATAATATTTTATATAATTAATAATAATCACATATTTGCATATACATATTATATATATAAGTTAGTTATTGGTTTGTATTTATATATAAACATACTTAATTATTTATATACATATGCATGCATGTATGCAAAGCATGTGATATATAAAAATCATGTAACAGAAAGCTATAAATAAAATAAATAAGCATAAGTATATAGGAAATGGGTGTTATATAGGAAGTATGATAAGTAGAGCTGGGAATATTATAGCGTAGAACAGGGTACAAGTAATTATACTATTAAGACCGTAGGTCTGTGACATAAGTATATTTATTTGATTTATTATTAAAGCTATTAATTTAGTTTTTAACAAATATTTAATATGTTATTAAATTTTATTATTATTTAGCCAGATTTTATTAGAGAATTATTAAATAAATATTTTATCTTTTATTTACATAAAATTTATTAATTCTTTATTTATTAATATATTTTTTGCATTTTTCTATTAATTATTTTACTATTTATAGCTAGTATTGGATTATAAAAATTTAACAATATTTGATAATAGTAATAAAATTTAGCTTTTGTTTTGAGATATAGAATAAGAATGAGATATTTTAGATCAGTGTTTAAAATATACCAGGGATGGCGAGGAACGAGCCCAGAAAAATTTTTTGAATCAGGGAATCAATTTACCCCTCCCCAACTCAGGTTTTTTATTGAAAAAAAAAAAAACTGATATCTCCCTGAGTCAGGGAAATATTTTAATATAAATTTTTATTATTTTTTAATTTGATCTTGGCTTTTTTTTTAATTTAGGATGGGTTTTCCCTATTATAATAATATATTTTTATAAATATATATTAATAATTTAGAAAGAGCTATATAAATAAATTATTATATAATAAAACTATCTAAAAACTGATAGTTCTCTGCTTATCAATAAGAACTTATTAAATTATATAATCAAATCACGTGATCATTAAAATTTTTATTATATAATTAAAATTAAAATTTAATAAAAAAATTTAAAAAAATTAAATTGCATTTTTATTAATTTTTTTTAATTTTAATTTTAATTTTTTTTAATTTAATTTTTTTGATTTTTTAATGAAAATAATTTAAAATTAGGTGTGGGAGATCTTGAAACACACTAAAACTACTAATGGTTTTTTAACAAGTTTTTAAATTAAATTTAATTAAATAAAATTAACCACTAAACCATTTATAAACAAAAAATACAAATTAATTGATTTTTTTTTAAAAATTTAAAAGTTTTCAAAAAATTTTGGATTTTGAAAAGTTTTTTTGATTTTGTATTTTTTTTGAAAATGTTTTGTTGAAAATATAGCTAAATATATTTTCATATATACAATATATATGTATATACAATGTATACACATATAGTACAATATATATATATATACACCAACATATACATATATACAATGTATATATATATAATACAATATATATATATATACAATGTATACAATGTATATATATATACAACATACACATATATAATACAATATATATATATATACAACATATATAATATATATATATATATAATATATATATATATAATACAACATATACATATATACAATGTATACAACATATACATATATAATACAACATATACATATATAATACAACATATACATATATAGTACAACGCATATAGTATACATTATATATATGGAAATATATTCAGCTATATTTTTAATAAAACATTTTTAAAAAGAGAAAATTTTTAAATTTTTAAAAAAAAATTAATCAATTCGTATTTTTTGTTTATAAACGGTTTAGTGGTTAATTTTATTTAATTAAATTTAATTTAAAAACTTGTTCAAAAACTATTAGTGGTTTTAGCATATTTCAAGATCTCCCACACCTAATTTTAAATTATTTTCATAAAAAAATCGAAAAAATTAAATTAAAAAAATTAAAATTAAATTAAAAAAAAAATTAATAAAAATGCAATTTAATTTTTTTAAATTTTTTTATTAAATTTTAATTTTAATTATATAATAAAAATTTTGGTGATCACATGATTTGATTATGTAATCTGATAAGTTCTTAGCTCTTATCTTAACTCGGGGTATTTTAAAGCATAAGTTTTAGTACTGTTTTAAAGTTAAAAAATTTGAAAATTTCTTTGAAAAAACTTTTTACCTATTGAAAAAAATTTAAAAAATTTTACCCTAACCTAAGAAATATTCTGACTCGGGGAAAGTCATTTTCAATTTTTTTTCCCCGGCTTTAGCCGGGGAATTCCCCGTCCCGACTCGATTTTTCCCGCCCCGATTTTAAACGCTAGTAAGGAATATTAAAGTGTTATTTTATAATTCTATTAAATATTTTATTAAATTTTTTTTAAATAAAGTTTAAGTTAGATTATTTAAAATGTGTTAAAATCTGAAACTTTTTTAATTTAAAGGTTTATTAATAAAATTTATAATATTTTATATAATTTTTTTGTTTGTTAATAATTTATAAGTAATGTGCTGGTATCTTAATGAATTAAATAAAAATTAGATAGTAAGGTGGTATAGTTCTTTTTACTATTTTAATAATCTTATTAAAACTTTAGGAAGTAAGTATACTTTTAGTAGAGTATTTAAAATCTAATAAAATCTTTCTTTTTTATATTTCTTAGTAATTATCTAATTTTATAATTAGTTTCTAGTATAGATTATCTATTTTTATGTATAATATTTATATATTGTAAAATATTTGGTATATGTTATATAATTAGGTTTTTATTTACATATTATACATTTTATAATGTTGCTATATTATTTAAATTAGATAATTATTAATTTTAATTTATTAATAAAAGTTTTTTTTTTTTTAATAACATCAGCAAAAAAATTTGTTGACATCCGAGCCATCAGATGGCTTAGATGGCTTAGTAATCTTTTATGTCCTGGAACTATCCCGCCAGTTATGAGAGGTTACAGGAGGTTAATAACATTTAGTTCTGTGTATGACCTTTAGTGTTTAACTATATTTTTTTATAGTCTTATAGTTGTCTTTTAGTGTCTAATTAAATTTTAAAAAAAAAAAATTTATTATAATTATCTATATATCTAAAATTATATATTAGAATAAAAAAAAATAAATAAAGATTTTTATTGGATATTTTTAATTTTTTTTTATTTTTTTAATAATGAATTTAATTCTTTTTTTTTATTATTATTTATTAGTATAAAATCCTAAAAAATTTGAATTTTAAGTGGTTTGCTTAATAGTGTATTAATATAAAATTATATAAAATTTTAATAATATGATATTAATTTCTCCTAAGCCTGATTAATTATATTAATATATAAATTATCAAAGATTACTAAATTTTAGTTAGTTGTAAAAATGTTATAATGGATATTAAAAATTTTATTATAATTATTTATAATTTTAAAACTAATCTTTTAATTATAGATATTTTTTTCTATAATTTTAATATAATCCAAATATATATAATAGTTTATATTAAAATTCTAAAATTTAATTTTTTTATAAAATTTAATTTTTTAATTTTTTTTTTTCTTTGTAAATTCTAATATTAATAGATTAAAATTTTTAAAATTATTAGATATATGAAGAAAGTTTGCAAATATTTATTAGCAGATTATAGACATCTATTAATAAAAAAATTAATTATAATTTTTTTTTTTATAAGATATTTTAATAACTTAATATCTAATAAAATTTTAATTTTATTTAATTAAATACTAATATTAAAATAATTTAAATTATATATGTTTAATATAATATTTCTAATAACACTTACTAAATATGAATAAAAATTTTTAATATAATAGTGTATCTAACTAGTGTTAATTTATAATTATAATATTTAGATTATAAAAAAAAAGAATTTATAAATAGTTTTGATAAATATTAAATTTAGTTTAATATTTTTTATTAAACTCTAAATATATATTTTTATTTGGGGGATATTTGGTTAGATTTTATTATAGAATTATTAAAGAAAAAAGCCAGATTTTTGTTTTTTAAAAATTAAATTTTTATATTCAGATAATAAATTTCTATTAAATTTTTTTTTTAAATAAAGGAATTTTTATAAGGCTGGTTAAAGATATTAGAAGGCTTATAAGTTTTAATTAAAATTTTATTAACCTTTTTTTTATAACTTTTTCACAGTTAAGATCAATAGTTGATTTAGTATACTGGTGTTTTTTTGAGTTGTTAGTTGATGTTGGTAATTTGATAGAAGCTACTATTTATATTATAGATTCTAAATATAGTAGTTTAAAATTAGATATATTATCTTAGTATTAATTATCATTTTTATATTTATTATTTTTTGGTTTTATTATGTTGAATAAAATATATCTGTAAAAGGACTAAAATATTCTAAAAAAATACAATGTAAGAAAAAAAATGAAAAATAATAAAAAATTGAAAAGGGGTTTATGTTAATTTAATATTATAAGAAGGCTGTATTAAATTTTAAAAAACAAATATCCACAGTTAATTGCTTTGAAGTTTTGATGGGGTATGCCAAGATTAATATTGGCCTCCTATCGTCATATAATAACCTCTTTATATCCCTGTTAGCCTCCCGTGTTCCACACAATGACCTCTGGGGGGTTCAGATTTTTTGCTGATGAATGTTCTAATAATTATTAAAGTTTTTAATAAGTTTTATATTATATTTAATAATTATAACAAAATAGGTGGTATATTAATAAAATTTATAAAAATTTTATTAAAATTATTTTGCAAAATAAAATCTTTCCATAGGAATACTATTTATATAAGAAATACAAATATTCTCTAACTTATAAAATTTATAAGTTTTATATAAATAACATTTTTAATTTCTATATTCTATAAAGCATATTTTAAAGGTTTGTATTTTTGAATTTTTATATTTATAAAACCCATTATTATTTTTTGGTTCTAAATATTAATTATATTATTTTTTTAAATATTGCTTAATTAGTTCATCTTTTTTAATAAAAATTTCTTTATATAATTTATTATTTAAAATATCTTATTGACTTTCTCTATTGCAAGTAACTTAAAATTGTTTTTTAAAATAGATTTTGAATTAACAAAGTTTAAAGTTTTTAGAAATAAATTGATTTTATACTTTATTCTAGTATTAGTATTTTTGTCTTAGATTATTAGTTAAGTCTTAAATATATCATAAATATTATTTTAAAAGGAGATTATTCTAAATCCAATAATACTCTTTAATAATAAGTAAATTAAATTATTTAGGTAATATAACATATTTTTATTCTATATTTGATATTTTAGGAGTATTCTAATTAAGGAATATGACTTTTATTTACCAATTTTCTTTAATCAATTTTTGAATTAAATAATAGTTCATTAACTAGTTTAAATATTGCTTATAACATTGCAAATTTATTAGAGAGTAATTTTAAAGGAATCTTTTTTAGGAATAATTTAATTAATAATAATATTAAGAGTTTTATTAAGTTCTTGTTTTAATTTAAATTTTTGGTATTTATTTTTATATTCGGATTTGCTATAAGTTTTATATTATTTGTATAATTTTTTATAATTTATAATATAAATTTGTTTAGGTTGATTTTGTTTGTAGTTTCTGGCTATGTGTTTTTCTTTATTGTATTTAAAATAAATAATTTTATTAAATTTTGGGGGTTTATTATATTATAGTTTATATTGATTCTGAGTGGTTTTTAATTTTATAAGAACTAGTCTATAAGTAATCTTAGAAGCCCATTTTTAGTTATCTTATTATTATTGGTTTTGGGGTTTACTATTAAATTGAGGCTAACTTTAGTTTGGTCAATAATTGTTTTAAATTTTTAGTTTATGATAAAAATAATTATTCTAATAAAATTGTTAATTTCTAAAATTAAATTATTCTAATATTTTAAATTATATCATATTAGCTTTATTGTCTTTATAGAAAGTATTATCAAATTTAATAATAAAAAATTATATTTTTTTATATGTAAGTTCTTTATTGGTAATTTTTTATTATATAACTTTTTATCTTTATTAAGATTTAAATTCTTCTTTAGTATAATAAAATAATTATTCATTATTGTAATTTATAAAAAAAATATATTAATTAAATTTTTAAAAATAATTTTTTACTAATTCTTTCTATTAAAGTTTATAAAATTTATAGAAAACTTCTTCTTACTTATTTTTATATTTACAAGTTTGTTTGAGAAATTTGGTAAAAGCAGTATAATTAATAAGAATTAAAGTAATATTAAAGATTTTATAGTATTATTGGTAGGAAGTACTTTTATCATACTTCTTATTAGAGTGCGACATGGGGCGGGTTGGGTTGGTTTCTAGATAGTCGAAACCACCCACGGGTCGGTTTTTAGACAGTAGAAACCACCCACGGGTTGGTTTTTAAAAAAAAAAAAAAACCAAGAACGGGTTTAAAAACCGTAACAATAACGAAAAACCACACCGCCAAGAAACCGTTTTAAATTAAATCACGTGATCACCAAAATTTTTATTATATAATTTTAATTTTTTTAATTTAATTTTTTCGATTTTTTTATGAAAATAATTTAAAATTAGGTGTGGGAGATCCTGAAACACGCTAAAACGACTAGTG
>JAJTUB010000039.1:0-169356 GCA_036971345.1 Dactylellina drechsleri
TATAGTAAATTAAAATGAATTATATAATTAAATATCTTATTATTTTATTTAATTTTATAAATAATATTCTTTACTATTTCTTTTTTATTAAAATTTTTAAAATATTTAATTAATAATTTTTTAAATAATTTTTAAGTTATAAATGTTTTTATGTACTTTCTTGCTATAATTTATATAATATATAGCACAGTCTAGTCAGCTGTAATACCTTATAACAGGTTAAATGTAAAAAAAATCTAATATGTTTTTTGGTTTTTAAAAATTTTTGCATTTATAATAATATATAACTTAACTTAATTAAGCCAAGTATTAAGTTTTTTTCTTTTACCATAGTATGTATCAGGTTAATTAATTATTTTAATATATTCTGCTGTCATATTGTGGGCTGAATCATTTTCTTCAACCTCTAAGGCGGCGTGAGAGGTTACACAGGACTAATATTTATTAAATGGTGAAATATGAAAGATTTTTTCTAACTAGGGTAATTCGGGTAGGATTGTTCTACTCATTGTAATATTATTGTGAACTGAAATATAAGACTGTGTACCCTCTTCTAAATATTTAGATGTTCACAGGCTCTCACTTATACATAATGAAAAAAGAGAAAGTTAGATAAAGATATAATTTATTAAAATGTTAGATTTTAAGTAGAAGGATATAAAAAATAACATATGGTGAGGAATAAACTTAAATTAATAGATAAAGAACTAATTTTTATTATCTATAAGAATGTTTATATATACATAAACTTAGAGTAAGAAATTGTAAACAATATCGGACGGTGCCCTGGTTGTGAGGTATATAGATGGATTGTGAGGTTTGAAGATCCCATATCCATGTCGTTGTCGTAGCCACACGCCACAGCCCGCGCCACGCTTGACATAAGCGAGGCCTGACATCATATGATAAATATAATAGAAATTCAAAGTTATTATAATTAATAGAAGATAATAGTCTAAAATATCTATACTAATCAGAGTTCGACATGGGGCGGGTTAGGTCAGTTTTCGATATTTAGAAACCACCCACAAGTTGGTTTTTTTTTAAAAAAAAAAAACCAAAAACTGACTTAAAAACCATAAAAATAATGTAAAGCCGTATTATTAAAAAACCATTTATTAAAAATAGTAACAAATTTACTAAAAATAGTAATAAATTACTAAAAATAATTAAAATTACAATTTTTAATTAAATCTTCACAGCAAGAGAGAGACATGAAGCAGACATTGAGGCGAGGCACTTACGCCTCCTTGAATATTTATTTTCGGCCCAAGCTTACTGCTCCCAACGGCCCAGGAGGTAGGTTGCTCGTCCCGTTTGGCAGTTTTTTAATTAGAAGTTGAGGACATATATTGATGTTTTGGGTTTGCAAGACGTCGGAGGTGTGTGTCCATTTCCGATAGCAGTGGCCAAAGAGAATGTTTATTTGGACGGATGTCAGGTCAAGGACACTAGTGTCCCAGGCTACTCTGATAAACATTTCGGCAAGATACTCACCCATGAAGTGGGGCACTGGCACGACCTCTTCCACACTTTTCAAGATGGCTGTGAAGGCGGTGACTCGGTAGTCGATACTCCCGCAGAAAACAATAACCCGCCTCTGCGTGGCTGTCCGGAGGAAGCACCACAGACTCGCCCGGGCAAGCCGGACCGTGCACCTATTCATAATTTCATGGCTTATACAAATGAGACTTGTCGGCGTGAGTTTAGCCCCGGCCAAGCCCAGCGTATGCTTGATACCCGGGACAGGTATCGTGCAAAAGCAGTGGATACAGCGACCACAAAATAGCCCAGCTCGTCAGAAACTCAGCAACCAAAGACCGAATCATCGAATACCAAATCACCAACGACCAAGTCAACGAAGACCAAACTGACAACGACCAAGCTGACAAATATCAAGACTAAGAGGACCATGCAGCCACCAATACCCTATAAATACTAGAAGGAGAGTATGGTCTTGAACGATAACATATGCTATGAAACGTACATGTATATAGAGCAGACCCCAGACCGTTTTATAAATATTACCATGACGCTGCTTGTCGTCGTAAACCTGGACGGTCCTCTCTTCGCTGTTCACCACTATACTAGATTTAATTGAAACATGCGAAAGAAAATACTAGTAGGGAGGGAAACAGATGGGTTGTGGGTACTTACACATATGCAAGGGGACCCATGATGCTCATCTATATCGAGCCCTATTATTCCCTCGTTTTCTCGACTCCACCCGTACTCGTCTCGAAGCGCGCTTTGATCGTATCGATCTGATTCGGGGTATTAGAGATATCAAGTCCTATCTGCGACAGAAATCTGACCGGGCAACCTTTCCGTGACACCGCTCTTCCTTTTATCAATGCCGAAAAACTAACATCGTATCCGCATATGGCGGAGTCTAAATATTTATATATGAGAGCTAGAGGTTCTTGTGAAGAAATTACGTAATATATGTAAAATAATCGGAAACGATTCTTCTAAGCCGATATATTGGAACTCAAGATAAAGCTAAGGTACTAACTTTGCAGCCCCTAGGAAAACGTACAACTCTCTCTACATCTCGGACTGCTCCTAAATTAGCCTAACTTAAGGCTCCATATACACCATCTTGACGTCAATGAACCTGTAACGAGGTTACAACAACACAATAAACTCAAGCAAGAAATAGAAACCGCTGGCAGAGCCATACGCGTTACCATAGGTGACGTCCATGCAATTTTATGGGTCGAAGAAAAACACAATCAGGACTGAAATATCATCCATGTCCAGTTCACAAATTATCTCCGTGTCCAGTTCACAGCTTATCTCCTGTCCAGTTCGTCGTGTTATCTCCTTTGTCATTGTCTATTTAAATGGCATGTTCCTACCACCGTGTCTTTAGAAATCAAGCAACAATTTAAGTATCAATCCGTCTATATGCTTAGCAAAGCAAATCCTCAAGAGTCCAGAGAATCCCGTTGACAAAACTTGTTTCGTTGCCTTGATACCTGAGCTGCTATATACCCGATTCTTACAGACACAATCCCCACCCCATCAAGTATTACTGGTTCCTGCAGAAGGTATGTTCTTAATATGCTTGATCCTTGATAAATGCTGAAGTATTAGACCCGCTTCATAAAATCTGGGAAGAACAGCTCCAAAACGAAGATATAAAGGCTTCCAGAGGGTACAAGGGATAGAAGAACTCAACGCAGGTATCCTGCAAAACTATTTCTTAATCAGCAAGGTCATCTTAATAGAGAGCACCAGAGGACTTTGTGGGACACATACAAGCAAGGCTTAATCAGCCTGGTAGCGGTCTCCGTGGTGACTGATACTGCGATAACACTCGCACGCGAATCCAGGGGCGTGGATCCAGAAGCGAGAGAATTGGCAAGCGATTCTTTTAATATCAAGTTGTACAATGTTGTGGAAGATTTAATATTACCTTACTTCGGTATGGTGGATGTTGTTACTAAATTATAAAAATTTAATTCATACCTGGAACTTAAATCCGATTTCTTTAGCAAGTACAATAAAACCACAGACCGGACAAAAACATTAAACAAAGGAAAAATGAACAAAAATAAAATAATTCTAAAAAAAGATTACCAGGTTTCTTCTTCCTGGCACAAACAAAACCAGATATGATGGAAGATCAAGTAATAAAGGCGGCGCGTGAGCTACTAATTGGCAAGCGCCCAATATAGGCGATTTTTGCTTTTCAAGTTTTTTCGATATACATCATCAACTCCGGGGATCAGTCTCCCGAGGCTACTACTAGATGGTGCGGAGAGTTCGGAATATAAAATTTAACATAACCAATGCTATGGAAGTTCACAAGGGATCAAGAATTAAAAATTAACCAAATAATAACAATAAAACCTTTTTAATCTAGTCGATATAATCAAACATTTTGCAGAGGTTGATATTATCAAGAACATACTAAAGCAAAATATAAGCAATATAATATTCTGATATAGGCAATACTAACATCAATAGTTAATGCCATCTCTAAGGAGCCTTTTTCAAACCCTAAAATCCCATCCTCTCTAATATGGCATTTTAGTATTTAATATCCAAAAAAAGTATCAAAACATTGTTCTTAACTTTGTGAACTGTGTAGGTTTATTAAGCCAAACTTGTCTGTTGTATTAGTTCCTGTCCTATAGTAGATTTGTGCAGCTATGGCAGGATATCGAGGTGCTTCTTGCTTTGGGCGGTGTTTCTGAAGCGGTTGGGACCGGAGAAGTCGGAGAGAAAGCGGAAAGACTCTTTTTTGGCACCATGCGCCCTCGGTGCTAACAGCCGAAGTTCCTGAGTAGCCACACTGGTAGAGATAGTTCGCATCATAGGTTGCGGGGTATCCAGAAGTGGTCGAGCTATAAGTAGCGATAGCTGAGGCACCGATAGTGAAGACACTACATATGTACGGGAACAGACATTAGCTTATTGAATTTCTAAAAGTAGAATTAGAGTAAGAATTGTGTACAATAGGCACAAGGCATCAAGGTAATACACAAGATGTTACAAAGAGAACGAGATGGGTTTGCGTATGTGTATGATTAAATTGATACTTAAAATTATTACTTGATTTCCTAAGTACATAAAATGCTAAATCACAGGGTATTTATAGACGACATGTTATGTCAATAAACCGGGAATAATTTGTCAAAAGGATTTGGAGATAATTCGAGAAAAGGACCTCTTATCCTTCCTTGATTTTGTGTTGTTCTTTAATCCACAACAAGGCTTGCACCTTGCCAACTGTCATGCGTAGTGCGCATCCTGCAGTTTCCACTTCTGCCTCCAACTCTTCTTATTGCAACTTCTTTACATGTATTAGCAACTACAAACTATTACCTACCTTTTATTATACATATATATATTAGGAAGGTTTATATTCTGGATTGGCGCCAGGATTATGAAGTTAGAGAGGGATGGCTCTGAGGGATCAGCAATAAAGGGGTCATGAACGAGCACCTCTCCCGGGCTTGGTTGGAGTACTGCTTTGAGCCAACGTCTGCTAAGATTGCAGGTCCCAAGAAGTCTCGTTCGAAACGCCTTCTTATTCTGGACGGCCACAACTCCCATATCATGTTTCAGTTTATCAACTTCTACCGGTCTTATAATATTATCCTCCTTTACCTTCCGCCACACTTGACTCAATATCTACAGCCTTTTGACGTTGGCCTCTTCAGCTATTACTCTAAAGCTTATGGCCATGAAGTATTGGAATACTACCAGCATAGTGGCATGGCTTGGGAAACCGGAATTCAAAGAGTTTATTGGTCGTGCCCGTCCAGTTTCATTCACAGAAACCAATATCAAGGGAGGGTGGAAAGGAGCAGGCCTTCCCATTCGGCCCCTTCCATGTTCTCGACAAAGTACCCGGTTTTGTAAGGGGGGCCATGTTGATTCACTGCGTGGCATGGGGCCAAAAGCTACCCTCAAGCCTGTATAGAATGGCACCCCTAAGACTCCGGCTTGCGGTAAGATTTTGCAAGCTTTCGTCAATGGCGTTCAAGACGCAACAGTATAACAATTGGGTTTCTCTTTGAAGTTGAAATTGAGTAAAATCATCAAAGTTTCAGAGAATTCTTTCGCCAAACAGACATTGTTTGAAGTGGAGAACCAAAGAGCTGAAGGATACCATCGCTAAGAGTAGGAAAAAGAGGGAGGGAGGCCGAACTCACTTATCAAAAGCTCGTATACTATCCGATATAGAGGTAGGTGAGGCCGTCCAGGTAGCAGAAGAGGGAGTGGCGAAGCGCTCCGAGAAAACCCAGACTGCCCACAAAACTGTTGCTTGGCGTTTATCGTAGCCGTGACAATGAACCAACTTCTCTTTACTATACGGCCCATGGCACGTAATTCGATAAATTTATTATGCAGGGCTTCTTCGACTTCTGGGATTGCTGGGGGACGTCCCATTGCAGTAGAGCGCTTGCCCACTCGCATTTTAAAAATCTCCTCCTCATTTTTAACCCAATTTTTGATGGTCACGCCGTTATCGGTGTGACCAAGCCTCGGGGCAATCTTATACGCCGACCAACCCTTGTTTCTCAAATCATAATACAGGGTAATTACAGCAAGCTTGTTCTCCCGCGTATACAACTGCCGCCGTCGCCGTAACAATTGCCCATCATCCGTTTCAGTGTTGTGTGATAATGGTAGCTTATTAAAGCTACAAAAAAAATTTTCTATTGAACGGGCGGTTCATCCTATAGCAAATGGGCGTCTAAGAAAGGGAGGAAATGTTTTTAGCAGCATTTTAGAAATAAATACCATGACAATAGACTTTACAACAGTATTTTGCGGAGAATAGAGGTTATGAGGTAATGTGTTGGCG
The DNA here is from genome assembly GCA_036971345.1 of Dactylellina drechsleri. NCBI lineage: Eukaryota > Fungi > Ascomycota > Orbiliomycetes > Orbiliales > Orbiliaceae > Dactylellina > Dactylellina drechsleri. Next base: position 6,326 of record JAJTUB010000039.1, read on the forward strand.
TGTCGCAAATTTATACCATCGTCCCGTAATTTATTACATAATATACCTCAGCACAGCCTTCTCGTTAACCGCCGTGACCATTAAATAAACCATGGCATCAAATTACCCCCGGGTACAAAATACTGCTCGAATATCTACGGTCTCTTAGCAAACAAATCTTTAGAAATTCAGAGAAGTTTATTTTGTATTGTCTAGGTTCTTTTGTTATCTTGATATCTTGGGCTAGTATATATACGATTTCTTACATACAATGACCTTAGAACTGTTCCTCAAGATACCCTTCCGGTATACACTAACATAATAGCCTCTATTTAATACTCGACAGCCTGAGCTTCAACCGCACTCAACCGGAGGCTGGTCCCTCAGTTTCCAATTAATCGATTTATTTTATAGACAAATTGATATATGTTCATACCAGCAATCTATCTGGATAATCAATAAAGTTGAAGAAAACAAAATCCGATATGAAAAGTACCACCCCTTTGAAAAAAGACATTCCCCCGCGTAGCGCAGATCGAACGTACTCGAAAAGACCACGTATGAAACACACCTCTCACCTGTGTCTAGGTGCGGTTGACAGAGCCCTCCATCTAATCTCTTAAGTGTTTCCGGTTGTTGGTGCGGCTGGCGGTCTGGATAGGGCCTTGCTGCCACGGTACTTCCAGCTGCCATTTTTCCGCATTTTCTTGTTCTTCGCTTCGTTTGAAACCTTAGGGGGCAGGGTACCATCCTCAATCTGTTGGGCCACTGCGCTCTGAAGTGCTGCCAGCGCAGACGGTGGGACATCGTCGCCTTCGGTGAGGCCCGCAACGATATCAGACGTACTAACAGTGGTAGGCGTCGGATCTTGCGGTTTCGGTTCACGCTTCTTTTTGCCTTGAGGGATGTTTTCGGTAAGCTTCTTCATCATTTCTTCGATCTGTTCATCAGTGGCAGCCGGCTCCTTCTCTGGTTCGCCTTCCTTAGGCTTCTCAGTAATAAGTTTATCCTGGCGCTTTTCCTTAAAGTTGGCTCTGAGAGAAGTGACCAGTTCGAAAGGAATACAACCTCCAAACGGTCCGTTGATGGCATAGTTCTGGCATCGCATAAGACAGATGTTGCTCTTGCCACCAAACGAACCTGTGCATTGAAGGTCGGCGGGGATGTTAACAATGAATGGAAACTGGGTGATTGTAACGGCGTTAAGAATCGGGTTTTGTCCCGGAACTTGCTTAGCAATAGTGGCTTGCGTTTTGAAATTACCCCTGGCTGCTGTCGCAGAAGGGTCGATAGAACACATAAATGGGCCGTTACCATCCCCATTTACTTGATGAAGAACCATGGCAAGTTGTCCACCGGCAAGAGCCTGCGCAATCTGGCCTTTAGCGACCAACTTTGGGATTAATGTAGCCGGCTGTAGAACACCATACTCAATAGACTGGCCACAGCCAGACCATAGCGAAAGACTTCGCTGGTTGAAAATGGTGACGTCGCGTTGATTTGGATCGATAGCGGCACCAGTGCGGGGGGTACTGGGGTCAAGCCCGAGAACCATACCAACGGGGCCAGCTGGGCTACCCGCCTTCAAACCCTGAACAGAGAGGATGTTTGCGTGGCCGGAGACCAATGGAATCAAGATGCTGACTCCAGCCAACCATGACAATTGAAAATGCATGTCGAAAAGATATATTGGTAATCGGCTGAGAATAACTTTATGAGAAGCCAGTCCAGAATTTGAACGCAAAAAGAGTGGGTTTCGAAAAGCGGCTAGATCGTTTAGCTTTGCGAGTCTGAGTACGAGACCGAATAGACCTAAAAGATTGAAGATCCAAAGGAGTGGGAACGAGGGTTTAAGACTTTTTAAAGGAGCGTAGGCCTTTGAGAAGATATAGGAAGGAATAAATGAAGTCCTTATTCGCAGAATGGTGCGGATAGAAGAAATATCAACATGAAGCCTGAGGATTGGCCAGCATTATATATCCTCTCAGGCCCCGCGAGAAACGAAGCTGATGTGAAATTTTACATCAGGGCTTATACACATTCCTGTTTAAGACGCATTCAAGTCATCACCATGAGTGAGCAGCTCAAAAATGAGAATTGGAACTATCGAAATCAACTGTTCAGTACAATGGACCGGAAGCTCCCCTCAGGCTGTGTAATCCTCATCGTTGTTGAGTGTTGAGTCCGGCGCTATTCTCGATAATGGGACCTCCACACTTCCCCGCGCAGGGCACAGCAATGCTAAGCGATTCGAGTTAAGTATATCCGGTGTCAGAAATTAAACTTTGGCATTGACTTAACCGCCACTGACATCTGACATCGTTCGCGTGATGCATCATACACCGTGCAACTTCAGAGGTTTATGCAGCTCAAAGTGCAACAGCTAGATCCCTAGATGTTAAATATGCGCTTGAGTGCAAATTTCTCAATTTAGAGAAAACTTCCGACCCCCTCGATGCCCTTGTACCACATTGGGGTGGTTGCTGCAACTGTTGTGCTAATACGCCCCTGAATTATAGGGTACTCGAGCCGATGGCGCTGCACGTGTGCACCTCAGCCTTATTGACGCTCCGAACTTATTTTTCGAAACTAAATTTTGTTTTGGATATTCTAGCCTAGGGTGTTCCCTTCCGTTAACAATTCTTGGTTAAGTGGTGAGGATTGAGGGTACCCCGATATGTACCACTCAGTAAGCTTGGTGAAAGGGCAAACCGTAGGTTTTCGGGTAACATCTAACCTATAGTTTAAATCGGAAACGGCGACGCTTCTAATTTACGATTTGTTGAAAAGTGTCCCCGTGTCACAGACTATGGTGTAGACAGCACAACCACCCTACTTTGTTTTACGCTACATCGTTCCCAGTTCTGCTTTGCCGTATCTTTAAAGTTAACGCATAGTACCGTAAAGATTGGCTTATGTATCCGAAACTTATTTGTTACCATGAGTTATTATGTAGTCACCCTCGGACCATGTGAAAACGCCCCAAGAGATATTATACAGTAGCTAATGGAACTATACACACCTGACTTACTTTTGCCGGAACTTCGTGACCATAAATTCGTAATGCAACGCATGACCCTTCTCTTCTCCAACTAAAATTCGCAGCAAAATCGGCATTGCCGTGGAAAATCCACTGACTAACCTGATTCTCAGTACGCTTGCCGAGACCATCATAATCATATAAGGTATAAATATACCTCTCAAGCGAAGATATATTCTGCAACTCGATCATATTCGCACCATCTTGGGCTATATCGCCTAAAAGGCGGTTGTGCTGGCATTTGCAAGCGAAAAGCGTGCAGCGGCGACGCTAGCCACCTCGCTTGACCCCCAAAAACATTGTCTTGTATTAACATAACGTGATCCATGGAGAAGTGAGACAGTTCGGGAAGTGAGACAACAACAACAGCGAGTTCTATTGAGAATAACTACACAAAATTTCATTCTTCAGCGGTGTCGTAGTCACTACCACTATTATTATAATCACTGTCGATTACAACAGTAGAATCATTGTTTTCGCCCTTCTTGGCCTTCTTGGCATGGTTCTTACAGTTAGCCTCCGCAACTTTCACATCTAATTCAATTACTTTTTCACCCCAGAGGTACTCCACCTCATGGTCATTCAGGACCCTGGCACCTGACAGTCATAATCTCCCAACTCTATTCTATAATACCTTCTTATTCGCAACACGTAACTGGTCGGCAGTCGCTAATAATATTATATTTTCATTCATTATACACTCTATAAATTGTCCTAATTTGCGTATAGTTGCAATAGTTAGTGAACTAAGTAGATATCCTGCCTTATCTAATAATGAGTCCACTACCTTCTGTACTGACTGTGGTCGCGTTAGTATAGCTAGTTCGCATGGTAGTAGTGGTAACAATAATAGTGGCATAACAGGGCGTAACTTCAACAATACCTTATCAAGATTATATGGTATTAAACCAGCATCTGATTATGCTGTTTTTATTAGTTTAATTGAAACTATATTATTACGTGCTTTTGCTAGTAGTTTGATGAATAATTGTTTGTTGATCTCAGTTATCCTATTGTGTATGGCGTTGTTTACTGCATTGCTGTACTGTTTGCCGTACACTGAATTAAAACCAACGTCTAATGGTTGCAACCGGTGGGTACTGTGAGGTGGTAAACAAAACGTTATAATTGAATGGTGAATGTAATAACTAATGAATTCTGCGCTGATATGACTGCTGTGACCATCCAATAATAGCATACGCCATTGGTTGTCGTGCACCTTAGGGGCCGTCAGTGGTTCAAACAGCCGGTCCAACCATTGTACGCCTAAATCCTCGTCTGTCCACCCACTAGGCGAAGTTGTGAACAGCCAGCTGTCCGTCGAACAGTTCATATTATTGGTGTACCAGTTGAATTAATGGTATTTGCCCTTGAATATGACAAATGGTGGTAGTGTTGTGTTTCTGGTGCCAATGTATTTAATGCTTGTGATTGATTTGTGATTACCAAATTGCTTGTTGAAGCGACTGGTATTGCGCTTTGGTATAATGACCTTGGAGGATTATGCTAGTCCCATCATAAATCCTTTCTTGTCTATGTTGAAAAGGGTATTCTTGTTAATGTCGTAACGTTATTTAGTATCTATGAACAAATTATAGAACTTTTGAATTGAATTGGGATCGTCCGCCTTAACTCATTCGTTATTAAGTGCTTGTGAGTATGTAGTATGTAGTTCAGGATGCCTGTTTTTGAAGTGATTTATCCATTCCATGCTTAGTTTGCGACCTGCTATTTTTTTTGTTATATAGTGCACTATATCTAACTTGGTTGGAAATTCCCAATTGTATAATTTTATTATCTAGCGCACTAGCGCACGCTCACCTTCTATTGTTACTGTTATTTGTTTGTAATGCGCTGCGGACCGGTTAGCTAGTCTTGCTATTGAGGTGGCGCGCCAATGTGGCATGTGCTACATTATGCGCTGCAGCAACAGCGCGGATTATCTTATAATCACCCCGTCTATATGCTGCCATGGCCAGCTTGAGGCGCTATTCGCAGAGCACCCCAACAACCTTACTATTTTGCTTATTACTAAGGCAGGTACGGCGTGTCATGGTGGCTGAATTAGTATTTGAATTAGTAGTTGAATTGGTAGTTGAATTAGTACTTCGCAGTTGTAATTACAATCGGCAGCGATGATGGTGTTTTACGCATTATTATTATTTATTGTTGTTGTTGTTGTCTCACTTCCCGAACTGTCTCACTTCTCCATGGATCACGTTATTATGGTAGGAAGTATGGCGCTCGGTACCGTCGAACCCTTTGCCAAAAAAAAAAAAACCACTTTCGATTTTGCGAAACCCAAATCCAAAAAAATCAAAACCGCCAAATTGGATAAAAAAACCAAAAAGCACTGGAAATAACAAATAATAACTATATATATTAACATATCAAAATCTCAGAATTGTGTGATAAAACCTGATCGCGCTGTTGTAATATCAATTTTTGATTTTTGATTTTTGATGTTTGAAAGTTAAAAAAATCCAAAATCAAATGTGTTGCCAAGCCAAAATTGGTGGGGTACCCTCTTGAATACAGTGTGATTGGTTGAATTTGCTAGATTTTGATCAAGATTTTTAAATTTGTTTAAAACTTGCAATTGTAACTGAAATCCAGTGATTTTCAACCTTTGATTATGCTATTAATTTCAACCAAACCATTTTGAAATTTTGAAATTTTGAAATATATAGTTTATAATTGCTTTTTCTGGTGTTTTTTTGCCGTTTTTCCTCAATTTGATGGTTTTGACTTTTTGGATTTTGTCAAAATCTGTCTTTTTTTTTGGCACAGGGTTCGACGATATGAATTGCCGTAGGGAAGTGAAACAGCTACATCAACAATATGGGCTTCACCAGCCAGAAACTCGTCGATTCTCCCAGTAATTGACCACTTGATATCACAACCAAAATATTACTATTCCTGACAGCTTTCGCGTATCCCATCTAGAACCACCATCAAAATCCTAATCTATCTACTTTATACGCCCATCCAATCAATATTCACAGGTTGGAATCCATCATAAGACGTGTTGTTATTGGATGAATCTATAAAACTGGACATGTTTAATTGATGATTGAGCTGTGGTTTTTCGAAATTTTGCAATTGGGACTAGAGAATCCATAAGGATGGCTATTTCAGTGGCTATTGTGCGTGTTATATTGATGATGGCGCCTGTGGTGGTGGTGGTGGTCAATGATAGTGTGATGATGCAGATGATTGAAAATGTGTGATGAAGTCCATCAATGAAGTCCATCAAAAACCGAATTTGTTTGTTGTGTTTCACTTCCGGATGTTTCACTTCCCACCATAATACGTAAATACGGCAACATAAACGCCAATATACACAAATTAATGACGCCTTTCTAGCCTATCTAGCCTATCTGGCCTCTATTTCGTTGAATCGAGAGAATGTGTTGAGGTTGTTGTTTTTTAGAGATTTAGTTACGCCCGCCGGGGGGTTCGAAAATGTTGCCGTAACTTGGACCGCACTGTGGGACAGGAAGACGCAGTGAGCCGAAAATATGAAACACCACATGACAACACATAACCAAGAGTAACGTAACTAGCCTCAAACGCCAGGAGTGAATCACGAACCATTTGAAGGAAAAGGAAAGCCCCCAAAGCTACCTCTTTCTTTGGCGCTTTGAAGGGCATTGTTCACCCAAAAACAATGATGCGGCCCTGTTCATATTATTGAAGTCGAATGGCCGCTTCGTTTTCCGAAGGCGAAATAGATCGTATTTACGATCTTAACGAAAGTCTGGTCTTAAGGGACATGTCATATTGGACAGACAGCGATGGATTTTGATTGCTTCGTCTCGCCCAAGTGATGGCTTTCCCTCAATGTCTTCAATTGTGGAAATTCTGTTATATAAACACCAATTTTGGTTCTCTTCGTAGTGTACAAATACTCTCGTTCGTAGACGTTGTTTGGACAAAGGTTGATCTATGATCTCAAGGAGCCTAAACATAGAGTGGACCAATGGAGAGGCTACCCTCGATTTTCGCCTGGTGACCGAAACAGAGACCACCATTCCAACTGTGGCGACGGGTAGAATTGACTATCGCACTCAGCAAATACTCGTTACAGCTCACACAATAGTAAAAGCACTTCCATGCTCAAATAGGTCGGTGCAGTAGCTCGACTTTGAGATATTTTACCGAGACCAATTCCCACATGAAAAGGGTGTTTTAGGCAAAGGATACCGGGCAAAGACGCAACTTCTTGAGGGGTTTGCATACAGTTATAATTATCAATTAATGAAATCGGGTATTACTCTAATACCTCTTCGTTCGGGTGTCATGTCCCAGACATAGCCGGCTAGCCCCACAGCCGTCTGGCCTTAGACTAGCGTTTCCACCAAGCTCTGACCTTCTTTGAGATAAATGAAGTAGAATCGAAGTTCATCTCCAATATTGTCCATTGTGTACAGTCGTGGCGAATTGTCAATGATATTACACTTTTGATTCTTCTGATTATCTCAATCATCATTATAAATCATTATAAAGTGATATTCGGCTGCTTGTACCTGTCCTATGTAGTAATAAACCAAGTTGAGTCCTGAGGAGTATATATTATTAGATCCACAAACTATATTGCAAGTTCTTTGCGATTCTTGTCATTAAATTATTAGAGATAACTTCCTAATTATAGCGCTATTTCCCGGATCATCTTCCCTATTTTCTAACTCTTAAGTAAGAGAGTCCTTCAATATTCCTACTATTTAAGTACCTGCTTTCTGAGCAAACAAAGATTCAATCATCGATATGAATAGATCTTTTTATTTGTGGAGGGAAACCACTGAATATAACGCCCATCTGCGGTAAACACAATCCTAATAACCATTCCGTTTTCTATAGTTAGAAGACGCCAAAGGTTGGTATCAAACAGGCTAGCATTCAAAACCTAATCAAACTGTTTCTCTTTTCTATTATATCCAACCCAACAAAACTTATCGCATCATCTCCGCCGACATTCTTGCCCTAAGCCTATCCGTCTCAAGCATCCCTTCTTCCTCGTCCTCATCTCTTCCATCCTCATTATCCCGGCCACTATTCATCCTACCCATGCGGTGCATTTCATGCGATCCTCGTCGACCAGCGATTCTGCCGCCCGGCGCCACATCCTCAAGATTATTGAACTTGCGAAACAGAACCCAGAAAGCAATACCCGAAGCGAACGTCGCGATTGCTAGCCACCCATAGAAACCCACAAGACCCGGATCACGTGCAAATGGGGCTATAAGGCCACCAAGCGCCGCTCCTAACGCGCTCGTAAGCAAGAATAATGACATGATGAACGACTTCATTGACTCTGGAGCCTTTGTGTACGCGTATTCCAGACCCGTCACCGATGCCAAGATCTCAGACAAACCGATGAATAAGTATGCCGGCGCTTGGATGATCACGTTCACATGGTTCGGAACCTGGGTGCCGTCGGGCTGAGAGCCGGCGGGGCACTGGCCTGGTGCTTCGTAGCACGGTGGCGACGTATATATTATATGCTGTACCAAAGCAGCGTAGGCCATCGCGCATCCTGCTAGAAGGAAGCCCCAGAAGATGCGGGTCATCGGTTTAAATGCAATACCCCGCTTGCGTAGGAATGGATAGAAATATTTGTCGCAGATTGGGATGAAAATTATAATTGTGATTGGGTCGAGGTTACCTAACATGTCGTTTGGTATACCATGAAGCTCCATCTGTCCAGCTTGGGAGATGAAATTGTTCATCATCTGTGGGGAAATGTCAGCACTTTTAATTAAGTAAGAGAGTAAAGCGGTACTCACTTGATTGAAGCACAGCCAGTATATCGGGAAGAACAGAAAAACTTGACAGGCAACCAGGGTACGTTTGAGTTCATTAACAAAAGCATCGTCCCACGGAAGGTGTGGCTTTCCACGGGAGGGCTTCGCAGCATCAAGCCCGCCATTCGAAATCCCAACCCAGATAGCCCTGAAAGAATCGGCAACCACACTGCCCTTCGGTGGTCTGTCCACATACGATTTCCTCCCAGAGATGAGGATAAAAAAGCCAATAATAAACATTGCAAGGGGCAGTAAATATGCTGCCCAGAAGCCTACATACTTTTCCATTGGCGTTGTAACGATTGTAGACAGTGAGCCAATATTGATCATGAGATAAAAAATCATATAAATGCGCTGTACAGTCAAGCTCGGTTCAACGATGACCATTTCTCCATTCGGATTCGTCCTTGCAAAGGATTCGGTCCGCGTGTATTGCTCCGCGATAAGTGGTGCGACGTTCGCCTTGATGCCACCGGTTCCCAGCCCGATCACAACCATGGCGACCAAGAGACCTCCAAGCGCAAGACCAGCTTCGATGGAAGAAGGCAATGACGATAAGAACAGAATGACAATGCCAACCATATAGATGATTGAGAACCAATAGATCGTACGATATTTCCCTAAGTATTGATCTGCGGCCACAGCACCTAATATTGGGGTTAGATAACACCAGAATTGGAAGAAGTTGGTCAGAGCTGTCGCTCCCGCCTGGCCCAACCCGAGCGCCCCAGGCAACCCGGTAGGGTCATGGTAGCTATAATTGATATAGTTGTTGAAGGGACCCGATAAGCCATAATACGCGAATCGTTCGCATAGCTCGACTATGGCCACCAAGAACACAGTCCATGGTAGTTTGTCCGGTACTCTACGAAGACGGCTCTGCTCGTATGCAGTCAGCTCATCGTCGTCCTCGTCAGGAGAATCCGGAGCATGCTCCTGCTCGGCGCGTAGCGATTCAAGGGAACCAGATCGCACCCCTGGAGTATCTTTCCGGGCCACAGGAGAGTACATGCGACGTGCCCCCGAGAGTGAAGCTGTTATTATTCGATCGATAGGAAGGGACTCGACACGCTTCCTTCTCAAGATGCAGAGCGGCCGTATGTTAAGGTACTGCGTCAGGGGGAATGAGATGGAAGCAGGAGGCTCTGGGAGTTGTGTTGATTGGGTCACGTGAAGAATAAACTTTCTGGCGCAGCTTTAGCGAGACTAGATGCTCATGTTTCGTCCAATATAATAGATAAGATCTGGGTGTGGATTCGATGGCCTCCCGCGCATCCCAGACCGATAACGGCGAGCAACGTGTACAAGAGAATATTATGATAGTATGCTTGATTTGCATAATATTATTGATGATAAAAATGGAATTGGTACTATTTAATTTAGCCACGTAACTAGTGCCCGAACCCCAATACTTTCTCTGGGCGATTCATTCAAGTAGTTAGGGTGCAGGCCTATAGGCTATAGGAGGTGGACTATGGCTACGCAGCCACGTTCACATGCTTACTAACCGGTGAGTCCACATACGGTATCACGTGATATATTTAAAACAGCGGCCGATGTATGGATGACGACCGTCCACTTCAATCCTTTCCAATCGTCGGGCCCCAACTGTTGCGTGGCCGTATCTATCCCAAGACCAAAAGGAAGCATTCAAACAACAGGCATAAACGATACTCCGACAGTTGCACGCCGTAAAGTCCACTGATGGACGCCGGGCTCGCCCTCATGTTGTCGAAGATCCCGACATTCTCAGCAACGGTCGTATCCAGGCCCTGGAAGGAGACATTCAAACGTCAACGACCCCGAAATGAGTTTCATGCACAATGACTTTACCGAATCGAATTGCATAGTTGACAATGGCAAGATTGCGGGACTTATTGATTGGAAGATGGCCGGATTCTTTAGCTGGAACACGGCTGACGAAGTCAATCGTAGGATCAGAACACAGAGGGAGTATTTGTTAATGCCAATCTCAGCGAAGAAACACTTCAGAAAATTATGTTTTGGAATGATCTTTATGACGACGGAATACCTGAAGTTTAAAAAGTTTTTAAAAATAGATGATCATTACACGCTACAATACAACAACCTATCTCTCCCTTGTGTTCTCCCAATACTCCAGGCACTTGATCCGTCATGATTTCCTTCCTAAACTATGGTGACATGATTGTTTTGACATTAGCTAGAGCTTGATGATAGCCTCGTCCAAGGCGGCTATTATGGGGCCGTAAAGTTGGTCTGGATCTCCTGAAGGAGTCCCAAAGCTCATCATCTCGTCCTTGTCCAAAGGAAACAGGATCTTCCTAATCCTCAAGCAGAGTGGCTTGACAACATCCAACGATTCTGGGAATTCACCCATGATCCTTGTGAGACTGTTCACAGTCATATGACCCTCCTTGGCATCCGCTATACTTTTAAAACTTCCGATCTCCCATTTGCGGAGGAGGCTCTCTTTGGGCGGTTTCTGTTCACCACCAAAACCATTGCTCCATGCTTGGCGTGCACACATCCAGAGCAAGACGTAAAAGAACGACTCGAGATCGTGACGATAGGTGTGATCGGTCTTGCGCAGGACCTCCACCGCCATAAACTGCATCGTGCCGGTCTGGTGCCGTGCCCCGCTCGGCTCACTGTCTCGTACTTTGGCCAAGTCAAGGTCGATGAGCATGCCCTTGAAGCCATTGGCCGTTTCAGGGTTCGTGATAATAATGTTGTTCGAAGAGATGTCGCGGTGCAAGATCTTGCCCTTGACGTAGAGAGACCGATGCGCTTTGATCGCATCCCGCTCAGATTCCAGCAGTTCCTTGATGGTCCTAAACTCGCTGATGACGCGACCGGCTGGTGAGACGACAAGGCAGGAATAGATCCTGTTCTCCCATAGGTCCTCACCAGGTGTGTACAGACTCGGCTTAGTCTTGCCAATCGATAGTTGATCGTTCAACACAGTAACCAACTTGGACTTCTGACTGGTAGACCGCCGCCTCTTTGACTCAGATGCATCGTCGGAGGTGTGGTCGGATGAGGACTTGCGCTTGCTTGACATGTTCGTGTTTGTTGGCAGATCGTCAAAGTGAACGTCCTCGCCCCGAAAACGGTGGGCCGTCGGGAACTGCAGCCCCTCCCGCAACTCTGCAATGGTAGTGATCTGACGATGTGCCGCGACCCTAGCCACGCCCTCGACACCCATCGTTTCCGCCAACTTTAGTTGTTCCACCTCGAGCTTCCGCTTATCTGATGCCCACGAAAATTTGGCGACGTGGCTGTCCTGGGTCTCGTAGCATGTTGTCCCGCGGCACACAATGGCTTTCTGCCTGACCATTGCCTTGTCCAGCCGGAGCCTTGTTTCTTTGCCGCTTGCATCATCTAACGTGACATAGCGATGCCCATCCTGCCGCTCGACGAACGTATCCAGACCCATCATATTATCATCCATGGTAGTATAGCCAACAAGAGAGCGCGCAAGCTTGTCCGGCTCGTTGTGGATGTCGAATGACCCTGAGCTGTATGCTCCCGACCGATCGAAGACCCAAAGTTCCATTTTGGAAGCGCAAAGAGAAAAGGCGTGGACGTATCGGCGGGTCGGCTGGTCGGCGAAGACACTCCGAACATAGCGCGTGAGCTGGAGGAAATCGGCCTTGAACCTGCTCGTGTCGTAGGACTTCTTCTGCTCCCCCACAACAAGGACGTGTTTGTACCAAAAGGTGTCGCTCGCTTCTGCAGCTGGCCGCTGTAAGAAAAGGTCCATCTGTCCTTTTCGCTCCTTGAACTGGTTGGCGGTCCTGGTGGTGTGGAACTTGTATGGCGCGTCATCCAAGAAGCGCTCTTCCAGAGAGCGAAGCCAGTCCCAGACCGGCTTTTCGTCAGGGACAGTTGGGAAGCTCGTCCATCTCTCTCCGTCATGTGCTGTCAATATCCCCTTGAGCATTGCGTTCTGTTCTTTGCGCCAGCTCCTGGGGTCAAAGAACTTGTCCCAAAAGCCCCCCACATTGCGGAAGGTGCAATTCCTTATCTCCTCGAAAAGTTCTCCTTCGACGATGTCGCGCGTTTCGCTGTCGGCAAGGCGACTCGAGTTGCACTTGATGGGTGTCCCTCTGAATGTCGGGGCGACGCTTGAGGACGGAGGAGTGAGGGCGCTGAGGGTGTTGATGATGTTGAACACATCTTCCCAGATCTCGATGTCGGCGGATTTATCGACGACGTGGTGGACAAGAGGGCGAAACTGGTCGAGCTTAATAGTACCTCCTCGAACGTGCTGCGTTATCGAAAACAACTTGACTGCCACGTTACCGCTTGCATCGGGAGAAGGAAGATTGAATGCCGCGGACGAAGTGACTAGAACCCCCAAGAGGCTCGCCACAATACCATCTGACAGCACGTCGGCGCAATCGCGTAGTTTAACTCGAATGCTCTCCAATGCGTCGCCAAGTGGATTCTCTGCAATGATCTTGATTCGATCCTCGTTCAAAATCATTTTGGTATTGGTCTTCGTGGGCGGGAAATGTTGAGTAGAGGAAATCACTGTGGTTGAGAGTTGGGTTGGGGCGTAAACAAAGACGCGACCGATCACGTGGCTGCAAAGACCCTTGGCAGACACGGCAAAGCGCGACTCTCTAATTTAAAGTGTTGCACCCGCTTAAACACTTTGTCAAAGTAGAACAACTTGCTTGATCGCTTGATTCTCTTGTCGAGAACCGGATTCGGTCTCTCTCTTATATATACAGGATTCTCTTATTGAAAATTGAGTTTTTACCACAGAGATTTCACGGTCGTCAGCTCTCCATAATAGGGATTTCACTACCGCTCCGGATACGGCCACTTATTTGTTCCGGATTCACCTGATTAATGTACGGTCAGCCACCTTTTGGTGCCACAATAGCTACCGCACTTGGAGACATTTGAGTCTTTTATACAACATGTGGTACTCTTACATACTGTTATATATACTGCACACTATTCCATTTAACAGTTTAATCCTCCATTCTTTATACACACTGGCTGGTACATAGCTTAGTACCTGGCATGGGTTGCGCACTAGCATAGATTGCTAATCAGAATTACTTGATTTGGTAACTAACAAAATTATATATAATCTCTACTACTACCACTACAACAGGTACCACCACCATGTGTTCGCGCAACCAAAATAAACAACTTACCAGCGCATCGCATCATAGTGCCAGTTGCCAGTTACCAGTACCAGCGCCAGTCCAGTTGCCAGTCCAGTTGTTAGTACTAATCCAGTGTTAATTTAGTGCCAGTGCTAGTACCAATCCAGTTGCCAGTGCCAATGCCAATACTAGTGCTAGTGCCAGTTGCCAGTGCGCGCAGTGTGGTGGTGGTGGTGATGGTGTGGTTGTGAAAATTATTAAATTTATAATGTTTTCTAGTAAGAAAACATGCCAAGCTTACATGCTACCCAGGCTGGCTGTGGATTTACAAGGTATAAGTGTTCTAAATTATTACAGTATTCCATTCACTTGCATACTTTACATCTTTTGCACAAACCTATATTTTTTACATTCGCTTACATCTTTCGTCCCAGTTTGCCGTGTGGGAAAAATAGCAATGAAAGACGCCTGATGTACAAAGAATATTATTATTAGCACCGACTTTTGAAATCTCGTTAGTGTTGCTAAAGTGAGAGAACGCACTAGGTGAGTCTGGGTGATTGGTATTAAACCCTTTGAAAATCACGACTTCTGAAGCTTACTGGTCGTCAAAGATAATACCATTACTGGTTCGAGTTGTAATGTACCTGAAAGTCCTCGGAAACATAGGTTGGGTAGACATTATCCAGAGCTATAACATCCCTTTCCGCATGTACATTACGGATATCACCGAAACAAAGAGGCCAATCACGGCAGGGCCCTTTTAGGGGTTTCCATGCGCTGATGCCGGAGGGTTCTGCAGTGTTAGACGAAGAATACCGCGCATGAGTAGTGATATTTACTTGAGTACTTGAGGAGTTAATAGCGCCCTTTCAAATTGTCTTCGTCTTGTTTTAGTTGGCGAGCAATAACTTCCGCATCCTCCGGTATTAAATCTAACAAGTTAGCATGCGTTTTCTGGTTCAACTTGATCTAAAAAATTGAACAAACTTGTATGTGCTGTAGACACAAGTTGGCAGTACTGATAAGGCTTTCCACTAGCCACAAGGAACGATCTATCACGTTTTCTGACCTGCATCGAAACGTGTGTTTGAGATCAATGGTCATCGACAGACTTTACTAGCTGTGATTTGTATTGGCATACCACAAAATTATACACCTGAACCCTTGCTCCACCGAAAAAGTGCGAAAGAAGAGCTTCCATTTCTGGTACAAAGGTCCTTGCAATGAGATCTTCATCATCGAAGTCTTCGTACTGCATTTTGCTGTCCATTTTTACGACTTCAAACCCATGATCGTCGTACCTGGTATGGTTCGCTCTCATATCCCGTATCTTAATATTATCCACCTTTTCATTTCGAACGTTTGATATAGGTGGCTATACGGGTTCACCGTCTCGTAGAGTTTATCCCGAGCGAGAAACATCAAACTGCCTAGAGTATAGCCCTTCTCAGTGGCTTGACCTTTAATTCTCATGTTAACCCCACAAGTCAATCAACAAGACGACCAAAGAAAGATCGAAGTTACCCTGCGGAATTGATTCTGTCATTCTTATTTGGCGCATCAAAGTACAAGGGGATTCTACTTGCAGGGTTAAGTGGTAGGGACAGTAGCCGGTCTTCTTTTGTTGTGAAGATCTAAATACTGTGAGAATTCCCTCTGAGCCTCACTGGAAATCTAATATGCAGTTGCGTTTCTCCATTGGATAATTCAATTGAAAGAAAACGGCAAGTTACAAAGAATGCGATCACTCGATACGAAGCCCAGAGCCGCAAGTGCGGGGTCGTTCCTCGAAATCATTCCTTGGAGTCTTGTTGAAATTCAGTATTTGTGGCTCCAAAGCATGTGTGAACGGCTCCTGGGAGCCTTGTAAGTTCATCGATCGCACGCCAAAATTAGTCGGTGCTTTTAAGCGAATTCAGAGAATATGATTCTATATAAAAAATATACAATATATACTTAAATAATCAAATATAATATAAATTTTATGCCATACCAAAATTTAACACTAAATATGAAAGAAACTACTAGTATCAATATCAAAGTTAATTATTAGTTATTAATTGTACACCAATAAAGTAATTAAAAATATTACATTTTTCATCATATTAAGTTAGAATTTAATAATATTAAAAATTTCACCCAATAAAATAATTTCTTTAAAAAAAAAATTTGATCGACCCGGGTCGATTTTCCTCGCACCGATTTTAAACGCTAAACAATGCTAATCATCTCTCCATCTATAATAATGAAATTTCATGAAACTTAAGCCATTGTTTATACTACTACTAGTAAAAATCTTTTACCTAACACTTAAGAATAAAAGCTATATCTTATCACCTTCATATTCAGACATATGAAATGAATTTCGATATATAATAGATATAGAGAATATGGTTTAGATTTTTTAGTGGGTTTAATAACACTGTGAAACACTCTATACCAGGATTTGGATCGACCTTGAACAAGTTATAACTTATAACAATTGGTGGGTTTGATACCCATGTTAGGCTAGATACATAAGAATTCTAACACTAAGGGATCCTTTCTGATAAATACCTTTAATAGCAGAGCTTCCTGTTGCCCTCCCGTACCGCGGACTCCGCAACGAAACACTCTATTCCACGATATCACCCCTCTCCCGAAGCAATATCTTAACAGCTCAATTCAGAAAATCATTCTCATGTTTTCTCTTAACAGTGGGGGGTTAATTGATAAATGGTAGACCAGTACCAACCACCACATCCACAGCTTCCATCTGAGCATGAAGGGACAGGGTTTCTCGGGCTCGCACCGGGACCGCAACCTGCGTTGCATGCCTGGATACTCGCTTGATATGGAGCGATGGTAGTAATGTCTCCAGTTCCGCATGCGCAATTTCCGGGGTTTAGAGATGCCCAAGTTGCGGTAGGATAGTTCGCTCCACACCATTGAGGGCACCAATCTCCATAACTGACAGGGCCCTCCGAATAAACGTCTTTGCTACCGAGCTGCGTACCGACTGGATTGCGGCTAGCGCACCCGTACACGGTATAGGAGCTCCAACATCGCTTGTTTTTTAGGCCGGTGTCTGAGACAGGTGCGGAAACCTCTCGAGCTTCAACTGGAATGGTAGTGGCAGTGACAGCTGCGAACAGTACTG
Organism: Dactylellina drechsleri; assembly: GCA_036971345.1. Lineage (NCBI taxonomy): Eukaryota > Fungi > Ascomycota > Orbiliomycetes > Orbiliales > Orbiliaceae > Dactylellina > Dactylellina drechsleri. The sequence continues at coordinate 23,399 of JAJTUB010000039.1, forward strand.
CGAGTGGAATGAGAAACTTCATTATTGCGATGATGGCTTGATGAGAGATTCACTAGAAGTGTAGATTAGAGCTGATAATTTGCTGTTGTCAATGAAAAGACTTTGGATTCGAAAAGCAAGAGCTAGCGAAGGAGAGGTATTATAATAGAATTTGTTGCGGTTCAGATCTGATCTATGGGAAAAAGATATGTATCTTTGGAGAGATCTGCACTGCCTTTTATAGACAAATATAAGTTGATAGATCGTACAATTTGTTAGTCTTTCAAAATGACACTTTCTACAATGCAATCTACATAGTCTGGAAAAGCATTACGCTGTAGTTAACAATCCGCGTAGGGTATATTTGAGTCCGCAACGGACATAAGTAAAATAACCTTCACGCAGATCGTACATACGTATAACCCTAACAACCAATAGTAGAACTCCTAGAGTTACGTGTGTATTCAAGAGAAGAGCTATGTCTTCATCGGCGAATAGAGCCGAATGGCCGCATGCAGCGATTAGCCTGAATCTCTTCAGAACGCCACAAAATTTGCCAAGAATATCGACCAGTGGGAGGATATTTCCTCCCCGCAAATCATAATTCATCGAGAAGCGAGCAATAGCTTGTTTCTCAGCTTTGACCACCTTCTTACGTAAGGTTCAGACTAATCCGTCGACCTGTTATCCAGTTACGGCAAGCCCGAAATCTCTACACAAACTTTCAACGTGTAGCTACGTAGACATGACGGTCCGGGAAGCCGCCAAGCCCAAACGAATAGTTTAATCAAACTACGATCGGGACATATCTCGACGTGGTATCAGGCAATATTTCCAAGATTTGACGACCGAATCCATATCAGCTGGCTATTTAGCAAGGGTCGACAGGCTTCGTTACCATATAAGCAAAGTCTATGAAAGACACAGCATTTATTGCATGATCGATATAAGCCGTTAATTTTGGATCGGGGTGCGGGTATTACTCGTGGCACTCTGAAAATTGGACGTTCGCTTAAAATATTGATATCGCAAGGTTCCGTGGCAATGTAAAAAGCAGATATTACAGGACTAACCTTGAGTTGGAAATTGCTCCGATGCAGGGTATATTTGGGTAAGGTTGTGGATACAAACGTTAGCCCCGAGGAGACCATACCAGCTAACAACTGCGATCATCACAACCTCAATCGCAGAAATGTATCCATCTCGGGACGTAGAGGGTCTGGAAATGGTATGCCAAGCACGACATATCGACGATCCAACCGTACAAGCGGATATCAAGCGCCTGCAGCACTGGGGTAGAGAGGGTGGGATCTTAGGGGCCCTCGAGCGACATGATTTGGATGCTCTCATCATTCCGTCCGCTGTTGGATTTATTACAGCGGCATTCGATGGGTTCCCCGTCGTGAGTGTGCCACTGGGTAGCTATCCAGCTGGGATGGAGATCAAACGAAACTCACAAGGAAATAGTGTCCTTGTTGGATCCGGAATACCGTGAGTTGCCTGAGAGTAATTGGTCTCCTTACATATGAGATGGCTAATGATTTTGTTATAGATTTGGGCTCAGCTTCGTAGGTAGGCGGTGGAGTGAAGAGAAGTTACTGGGGTACGCTTACGCCTTCGAACAAAAGACAGCTCGCGGAAAGACAATCCGTCCGGTTATCTCACCAACAACAGAATCGATAGATATTAAAGGCAAAAAAAAGATTTTAAAGACCTGAGCGATATGCCCGAAGCGATAACATATTTATCATTGAATAAAATGTGTATACCTCAGCGATAGATATGGTCTATTTTTTGTTGATTTGGTTTGCCATAACATAAATTTGCTTCACGAAATATAGACATACATCTAACTAAACATATCCCGTAAGGAGACGAAGGCGCATGCCATTCAATTGCTCAACCTCTTCTATGCCTCCATTTAACTTCTGCAGGGTGCATAGGTCTTGAAAACATGCTCGAGTAGTCTGTTGGTGGAACTTCCTTTGTCATATCCACCTGCTCCCATTGCAAAAGTCGTACCATTGTCGCTAGGATTGCACCAAGTTGAGTGTACGCGTACTTTTCCGCCACACATCGATGCCTACCGCCTCCGAACGGTAAATACGGTGATTTGATAGATTTCAGTGATACTGCACCGAAGCCGTAGTCGATTGTTTCTTTGTCGTCATTGGATTCGATCGGAGGGGGTATGAGGCCTGCTGTTGGATCGTCCCACCTGTGGGGATCCCATTTCATCGGATCGGGAAAGTTTTCAGAGGTTCGGCCAAGAAAGCTCGGAGCTGCGAGAAGGGTGTGCGAGGGTGGAACGACCCAGTTTGTTTCGGGGACCGGCATTGGAGTTTTTACTTTGCGCAGCACCGAGTGGATGGGAGTGTGAAGGCGGAGAGTTTCTTTGATAATGTTGTTGTGAAGGGTGAGAGATTGCAGGTGGTCATAAGTGAGTGGCGGCAGTGATGGACCTAGGACCTCACACTGTTCTTGATAAAGCATTTCTATCAGAGCTGGATCGTGGGCTAGGCGCAAGATAATCCAAGATCCTGTTGAAGATGTATTGTGCTGGCCTCCCATCAACATGGCAATCATTAGATTGGCAATCTCTTTGTCAGGTATCTGATTTCCATCACGATAAGAGGACCTCATCAGTATGTCTAGCATGTCATCTTGCTGGTCTGACGGCCGGCTCTTTGTGCGGCGTTGCTGGATAACCTCTAGGTATAGTTTGGCCATTGCTTGTTGCGCTCTATCTCTGCGGATGTTTCTTGGTATCGGAATCCACGGAAGAACAAAATTTATCGGCGCAAAGCCATCATCGAGATGTCTATATAGCAACGAAACCTCGGCATCCAGTCTATCCCGGATCTCTTTGCCTTGGAGTGAACCGGCGGCCGTATAAGTAGTGATCTCAGCCATAACAGCAGTAATGTCACAGATACCACTCTCCGGCTTGAATATCGGCGAGGAGTTAATAAAATCTTCCACCTCCTTAACGAACATGGGAACATAACTTTTCAGGGCGGCTCCGTTGAGACCGGGTCCCAGCAATCTCTTCTGGTCCATCAACTTGGAGTTAGGACAGTCATATACGACTCCCTTCCCAAAAACGGGCTTGGTCAAGGGACCGTATATTTCTTCCGCGTTCAGATCCCTAAGCTTACCATTAAGAATGAATTCGTTTCCTTTACTTCCAAGGAAAACGGTCGTAGGTGATCCTAGAAGATAAAAGGTGAAGCAGTCCCCATACTAGTAAATATACTTAGCAGCCCAGTCTTACATATTGCACATTGCGTTCGTACCTTTTCTCGGCATTCAGAGAAAAACTTGTAGGGGTCAATGCCATAGTATACCGTACTGCCAATGATAGGCAGCCAATGAAATACGACGGGTGGCTTGTGCGGGTCAGGGAGATAGAGCTGCTTGAATAGATTCCAACCGATGAACGCAGCAACCCCGGATAGAATCGACCCCACGACGGAAGCAATCGTCGTGCCCATGTTAACCCGATGTGTTGCAAATCTCAATCAATTGGCTGTCATGAGCAGGAAGTCAGCGGTGCGGCGTGGCGGAACAGCCAAGTGACATACCATTCACTTTTTCACAATAATAGCTGGAGAGGATCTAGATCTCAAGAGTCGAGATGAAGTTCGTCGGCGTTATCTAGTAGAGCCGCAAGCGAGCAGCATGTCAAGAAAGGGGTCAAAGGGATGCTGGATGTAATTTATTGGAAGAAATTAACACGCGATCCAAGCGCAACCAACAAAGTCGCGTCCAGCTTGCAACGGGAATCAGTGTCCAGAAAGCAATTGTCCCATTCCAGTTCGTTCTCCAAGTTTGAGTGCGGCGACCGAAGGACACAGGTGCGGGCGCGTTTAACCGGTCTTCCGTTACGACGATATCTGAGATGCATCAATCCAACAAAGTCCGTCTTGAAAGCTGGCCTGGTCTTAGAAGTCAGTCCCAATCGACAATAGTTCGGGTTGATATTGGTGTGCGCCTGTAAAACTTCAAAACGAATTGAATGGCGATATCACCTTATCGCACATATTAGCCATTCCCAGCATTGACGAGCCTAAACCAAGGCGACCCGCAAAAGTCACAAAGCGAGTGACGCTAACCTATCCTGGAAATCCCACACGAAACGCAAGATGCCCTAAATTCAGCTACGAAGTGCAAACATCTTCAAACCCCTGTCTTGTCAATGAATATGCCAGACGCAAAACACTCCAGACATTACGAACGCTGGTGCGCCCATCTCAATTAATATAAAGACTATGCAAATGGAACTGAAAAAATTGATTCTTTCATGTGCATTGCTCATAACTATCAACATGCATAAAAATAGCCTCTCGCCTCGAAGTTGGAGGCTAACTAGACAAGGTGTATGACTGATAAAGGGAAATATGATAGCTCCACTATCTTATACGCAAATTTTTCTGAACACATTTTGATGTCGTAAGCGAACAGACACATGTACAAGGTCCTAGAAGCACTCTGCAATGCTGATACAGATCATCAATTGGAACTAATAATAGAAAGGCACATGAAAAGCAATCCATGCTTATCAACTGGATTACGCTTGTTCGAGGTGCTCAATGTTCGCTAGCTCTTGTTTCTCCGTGAGGGCCTTTCTACCCCGAGCTGCTGTTGTAAGGTCTATTCCTGTAGAGTCGGTCTTCTCCGCACCAAACAATTGATCCATTTGTTCGAGCGAGATGCCCTTCGTCTCGGGTACTAGGAACCAGACGAAGACACACATCGCAAAGTTGAAAGATCCAAATAGGAAATATGTACCGTAACCAGATTTACCGAGATGAACAAGCTATATAGCGGTTACTCGAAGGCATCAGAAGAAGGGCTAATAGGTTCTTACCATAGGTGGCGTGGCTCTAGAAACAGCAAAGTTGAAGAGCCACTGAGTAGCGGCCGCAAATGACACGTTGACCCCACGCAATCTTGTAGTAGGAATTTCAGACACGTAAATCCAGCAGACTGGTCCCCAGCCAAATTGAAAGAGTGCCGCAAAGATGAAAATGCAAACCAAAGCAACATAGCCGGCAGGCGGTACAGCATCGCCTGGCTTTGGAGGTTTCGCACGAATCTATGTCCAAAGTTCAGAAGGTCAGCAACTACCTAAAACCAGCAAACAACGGAGCTGACTGCATAATTTCGAGGATGCACTACTTACGTATCCACCAATGTAAAACATGCACAATCCCATGCCAATGGAGGTCCAGATCAAACTGCGACGACGGCCAAGGGAATCAACTGCGACGAGAAGGAAGGTGAAACAGGATACCATTTTAACGATGCCATAAATACCGGTAGCAAAGAGACCTAAATTTAATGTTGTTAGAAAGGTGGCAGCAAATTTCTCAGAGGTATATTGATTTACCATTTTTTGTTCCAGTGACTCCCAGATTGTTGAAAATCGTTGGCGCATAAAAGTTAATCGCACTAAAATCGGGCCGTTAATACGGAATAGCAACTGCTAGGGCTTTCTGGATGCCACACTTTGTCCCTGTAAGCTGCTGCCACACCATTAAACCAATACTCAATAGTCCACGTCTACGGTTGCCTAGAGAGAATTTAGTTGATGAGATTCTTAGATCGAGAGCGTATGGAGATTCGGTGATTCTTACTCTTCTCGGAGAACATTTCTTTCACTCTAGCCCAGTAGCTAGCGCCAGCTATGATTCCCCTCTCAAATTCTAATTGCCCATGTATCTCGGCGAGTTCTGCTTGAATGTAAGGATCGGATTCGGGAAGCATGCGAACTTTTGTCAAGATTGCGGTGGCGTCCTCCCAGCGATCTTTTGTCGCCAGAAAACGTGGAGATTCTATCATCCCATCTTTAGCTTTTAGAACAATCCCTCATCGAAACAGGTCCAACTTACCATCACAAAAGAGCATTCCAAGAAACAACAAGACTGCGGGCATGCATTGCATAGATAGAGATAATTGCCATGCACCATGGCCCTGGATATGAAGGAGAGAGCCGTAATTGATCCAAAAAGCCAACATTATCCCAGCAGTTTCGAACAATTGATACATGCCAGTGAGGAAACCACGAATAGCACGAGGGGCATTTTCAGAGACCTTCTCCGAGTCAGATATATTACTCAGTCTATTTCAAGGTAATAGGTGACTTACATATAGAGGATTAATCATAGTAGCAGCTCCAACACCTAATCCAGCGACGAATCTAATATTATGTCAGCTCAACCCCCTTATCAACATTTAAAAGGACCTTACCGTCCAACATCAAGGGCGGCGATATGCCCATTCGATGCCGTTTGGATGACAACACCAATCGTACAGACAGCACTGAATATCAAAAGCGCCGGCTTACGTCCGAACTTATCTGCGAACCATGGGGCGATAAGAGATCCGAAAAAGCAACCACCTTGCAAGCAAGATACAATATTCGCATTGGTATTGGCGAGGTCAGAGGCGTTAAGTTTGTTGGTTCCAAAGGCACTAAAAATAGTTAAGCGGGCATTCCGATGTCGAGTTGGTTTGAATTGTCTGCCTACCTCTTGAAAGAATCCATGGCTTCAACTCCTCCAATAATTCCAATATCCATACCGAAGAGCATACCTATCATAAAAATATTAGAAAAGCATAGATCTTGATTTTCATAGGGACCGTACCGCCGAAACACGAAGCGCAAGCTAAGAGGTAAACCCGCCAGTTGTACACTTCGGTCGGGTCAGTTCTCATAGCATCGTTCTTGATGATTTTCCGCAAAATGCGGACCAGAATCCGCTCTTTGGCCATCTTGGAACTCTAAGTTGACGCTCAAGCTCTCAACTCTTGGTTATTTAGTCGCTGTCGAAGCTGTCGGCCTTCAAGTTGTTCTGATTTGAATATTTCGCAACCGAGAACTGCAGACCACAGCCTTAATAAACTTTAAAGTCGGGGTCCAAAATTTATTATTTAGATGGGAGGTCCGATCAACGCACGCCGGTCTGTACTACCATGAACGCTGTTTGATATCACCAGGTTCATATTTGTCGCATTCACCCGGCTTACTTGATAATATGTAAAATGTCGCATTGCATGTCAATTTACCTTGGCACCGGAGGGAATTCTTCCGTCCTTTCATCATGTCTGCTTTCGCCGCTCATCCGGGTATCAAATTCTCAAAAATATACTTAAGCACTTAAGTAGCTATTATATATCTCTGCAGACGGCTAGTCTATCGCTAATCAGGGAGCCCCTGTCGTTTGCACTAGAGACGGGGGTAGCTCTCAGGAAGGAGAGTTTGCAAGCCACAACCGCTTTTTAACAAGTTTTATTTTCTCCAGTTTTTGAATCGCGAATAATCAGGATAAAAGGGAAAGTGGTTAAAATTGAATAAAAGGTGTGGCATGCATAGGCTAAATGACAAGCAAGCCAACCCCGCAAGAATTCGGTACGATATGCGCAGCTGCAGATGCGATCAACCAGGATGATCAAAACTACTCGGATGAGCAGGTCCATTGATTGACTGCTGTGCAACTCCTAGCTCTTTTTTTCGGATATCTCTCACCTGCATTGGCATTTTTTTCTAGGCAACAGGTGTCCACCTTTCTCGATTCGAGGTCCACGTTTTTAAATTCCTCGGCTTCCGAGATGCTTACCTGTGTTCCGAATGAACATAGGCTGAAATGACCCCACAAGTGGAGGACCAAAAAAGGTTACATCTTTAAAATAAGCGTTTACGATGTTATAAAGACTGTTCAATATACGTCAGCTGTCTTGCTGTTCCAGAGACATTCGATGCTATTGTTATCCAAATAAAAAGCCGAGGAGCCTTTACATACAACAACCTGCGCAGCTGCAGGCTATCGCTATCACTATTTCGGACCCTGAGAACTTCGTGACAACATATTTCCTCTTGTTGTATTTTTCGAGCAGCACCCTTAGGACAACATCATGAAGCCATTCAATCCTCTTTCTGGAAATCCACTTGTAACCAGGGATGATTTTGCAAAAGCATGCATATCGCTCTTAGATCCATTACTCCCAAGTCTAAGTCCTGGGGGTAGCGCGGTCAAGCTGGGCGAAACTGGGACACGATATGATGAAATCGCGGCACAGGTGGAAGGGTACGCTCGGCCGCTATGGGCGTTGGCAGCACTTCTAGCGGGAGGGTATTCATGGGATGGAACAAAGAGATTTGTAGAAGGCCTTGGAAACGGCACCGATCCTGAACATGAGGAATACTGGGGAGTTGCGCTTGACACAGATCAGAGAATGGTGGAAATGTGTCCAATGGGATTTACTCTCGCTATGGCCGGAGATCATTTTTGGGATGGATTGAACGATAGGCAGAGAGCAAATGTTGCCAAGTATTTTGACATCACCGACAAAGAGGTATATAACAGTCAAGCTCGAGTATCTTCTTTCTCGAATTGATGCTTATTCTGTTATTAGATGCCCAATACCAACTGGTGAGAAACAGGTTACTCGATGACCTACCGGCAACGCTAATGATTGTGAAGGCTATGGTTTCGAGTATTCGCGAATCTCGGGCTTTCTAAGAACGGTTACAAGTATGACCACGATCGTATGGAGAAGGATATGAACCACTTAGATACTTTCTACCGCGGAGAGGGCTGGTCCAATGATGGACCAGAGGACTACACACAAATGGATTACTATTCGGGTTCCTTTGCAATTCAATATTTGCAGCTCCTATACGCTAAAATCGCAGGCGAAGCGGACCCGACACGCGCGGAGAAATTCAAAGACCGAGCACGCACCTTCGCATTAGATTTTGTGCACTATTTCCAAGAAGATGGTAAGATAGAAAGATGATTAGAAAAAGCCTGGGAAACAGAGCTGATGAGATGCTACAGGTCGCGCGATCGCATTCGGCCGTTCCTTGACTTACAAGTTTGCAATGGTTGGCTTTTGGGCAGCAGTCGCTTTCGCAGACGTCGAACTCCCCACCCCTCTGACATGGGGTGTGGTCAAAGGCCTCCTGTTACGGAATCTGAGGTGGTGGTCAAAGCAACCAGGCGCATTTACACCAAACGGAACCCTGACAATCGGCTATACGTATCCCAATCAGTTCATGTCTGATAACTACAACTCCCCGGGGTCACCTTACTGGGCAATGCTGTCTTTTGCTCCTCTAGCCTTACCATCAGACCATCCTTTCTGGGCGTGCAAAGAAGAGCCCTTCCCCATTACCTCAATACCGCAAACAATATCCGTTCGACATCCGGGGCATATAGTTACCCGCCTCGGAGGGCACACGTTCCTACTCTCTAGCAAACAGCGGTGCCATTACCCACTTCGAGCTGCGGAGGCGAAATACGGAAAATTTGCTTATAGCAGCGCGTTTGCATACTCAGTATCCACGGGTTCATATTCTTTATGGAGTTCCGCCCCAGACTCGACTCTCTCTGTTACATATGGGGATGATGCAGAATGGAGAACTCGGAAGAAGTGCGATACAGACAGCATAGTCGTCATAGACAAGACACCCATATTGACGTCGACGTGGACACCATTGGAGGGCGTGAATATTGAGACATGGCTCATCCCACCAGCAGAGGACACACCGAATTGGCACATTAGAGCTCATCACATCAAAACCTCCCGACCCATCAAAACGGCAGAAGGGTCGTTCACAGTCAGCAATGAGAGGCTAGGTGATAACAGGGAGCTCGTTGCATATCAAGAAGGGCGGGAAGGAAGGTATGGCACGGAGGGTGAAGCATTCGCGGTATCGAGGAGCGGGGCTGTGGGTATCGTGGACGCAGGGCCGACAAAGAGAATAGGAGAAACAATGAATATGGATTCAAACAGTAATCTACTGCTCAACAGAACCGTCTGTCCATTGTTGCTAGGAGATGTGGAGAATGAGGGATGGTATATCAGCTTGGTATACGCTTTACCTGCAGCCGAAAGCAGTGAGTGGAAGAGTACATGGAAGGAAAGTTATGATAAACGACCTAGTATTCCTCAGTGGCTCAAAGAGAAAGGATTTAGCTAGACTGAATGAGAGGGAAAAGAGAGCTCTGTTTTTTCACGATTCTATTGATGGTTTGATTAGAGAATTTTATATATAGACAATATAGTTATTCAGCCCCTAACGAAGCTATATAGTCGCCAAGATCCCCGGAATATCATTCTTAAATTTATCAACACTACGGAAAGCTATTCCTTGGCTCATGAAAGTACTGTAGTTGCTGCTGCCGTAACCCCACGTAAAGAGCACCTTTGTACCGAAATGTCGTTCAAGGAGGTATTCAAAAAACCCGAGCTCGAATGGAAGGTCGGTATACCCAGGATCAGGGTTATTATAACCGGTACGCCTGCGATAAATTGTCCGGCACAAACGAAAGAGGTTCACTTGTCGAAGTGCCACATCATCTTTGCCAAATCCAACTGGTCGTACGTCGAGCTGGATATTGTGGTGGAGTTGGAGTTCCGGAAAGGTCGCAGGAACGTAGAGATCTAGTACGGAATGGATTCCAAGAAAAATCACGGGGATTTTCTTGTAACTAATACCTGTCTGATGGACTGTGAGGGCCCTGGGAGCCCAATGGCCAGCACCAGCGAGCTGTTGTTGTGCGCTACACCAGAAAAACTCATGACAAGTGATGATTGCCATGACCAACTGTACAACACTAGCCGCGCGTATATCTCGCCGGCCATTTGAACCTTCTTGCGACTCTTGCGGTTCTGGGATACCAGGAGCTTCCTTTCTTCCTTTCTCTATCAAATATTCGGCCAGGTCACCAAATACCCCGTCGAGTTGGCTAGGCGAGGTACGCTCGATATTATAACAAGGCCATTGGCAAATATACGAGATGTCCGCATCTAGAAGGCGTCGGGTTTGAAAGCCCACTATTCCAAACGGCGGGGAACCGGTTAATGCATTCCTTACTCTCACAGCTCTGGGGTCTTCAGAGAATAATGGCTCCCAATATATCTTTGACAGAACCGCCGATACCATAAAAAAACGATACATGCTGGAATAGACTTTGAAGTCTAGAATCGGCGGAGAGGACTCCGAGGGGTCTCGGTCACCCAGGGGGGATACATCGCAAGTGCGAGGAAGGCTGAGAGAAGAGGTGGTTTGCAAGCAGCCGATATGGAGATGTTTGGCTTCATGACCGACATAGAGCATATAATCCACCATATGCTTCAAGTCAAAGATCCGGACAATCTCTTCAATAGATGGGGGGCTAAATTGCGGCTCGAGTTTGCGAACATTAATGTTATCAGGGGGCTGCGCATCTTTGGATAGCTCAACCCCGGAGGCTCTAAGTGCCAAGGCCTGATACTGTCGCTCCGCAATATCTGTTGCCCGAATCTAAATAAAAGTTTGTGAGCTATTGTTGCCAAATATCTTCAAGAAAGTGTAACATACAGCGACAAGAGCATCATCGAAAGCCACGATCGAATTCCGGCCGATAAGGTGTAATACGGCTTTCTGATGAGTGTTCCATGTTGACCACAGCTGCGTGCACGCCGTCGCGAGTGCGAGCGCCTGAGTAAAGGTCTCGCAGTGACCTAGAACTGCTAGGTGAATTTCGGTCGGGAGCAGTAGGAACGGGGAATTGGCCGATGACTCCATCCCTTCGGTCTTTACTCTCGTTGAGATAAAATTTAACTTAAAAAATCTTCAATTAACGTTTGTGGAGCCGATGTAATGCAATGCAAGCTACATGTCTTCTCAAGGCGAGCGCGAGCTCGAAAGGATTCACCAGAACCACGATCGAGTGCCGAGACTGTCACCAAAAGTGCATAATGTTAACTCCACAACATGCAACACAATGACAGAGCCAAACTACCACACCAACATGGCCGCATCCAACAGAGCGCTCGCGCCGCACTAGTGTCAACGGTGAAATATTATAGAGAATAATTGGTAGAAGTATTGGATTGCTGGGTTGTGAGGTCGCGGTCTCGTATGCATATGCAGGCAGTTTTCTTGATCCATTGAAAGTTAAATGAGATACCTTAAAAAACGAAGGGTGCAACTAGAACTATGTTTTCAAAAGAGAAACCCTTAAACAGAGAGAATATCTTACAAAGAAATAATACGTAAATAAATCTCATAACCTCATAATAAAGCTAATTGTAGGTATATGCGTGTTCAATATCGTCGTGCTGCGCGCCTGGTTTACGAGACAAATCCCAGGCTCAGACTCTAAACGACAAGCGGCCCAGCCAAAAATGGGTCCTGCTCAACACAATCTATATGATAGGTTATATACACTCCGGCGTGCCCAATGCGCACCAACCTGGCCATCCTGCTCAACTGTTGTTAAGCCTCGAGAGGCTACGAAATAAATCGCAGAAGGAACATAGTCTCCGAGTTCAGCTCTACTCGGCGAAGCTAAACTCTCGTGTACATCACTTTGTGCTTTGCCATCGGTGGGCTGTGGCGTGTTTGTTATTATTTCCTCCATGTATGGGGATGTAGTCATAATGAAAATTTAGATTTAAAAGGCTGAAAGAGGCGCTAAAGTGTTCCTATAGGTTTTTAATGTGCTTCACGAAATATAGAATACGGTTCCAATATAACATGCAAATGCGGCCGTGGTTTGTGATAAGTCGAGGGAAGTAGGGGCAAGCCGAAATTCCATTTATCAAACTGTTAGTCATGAGCTCATTTATATTTCGCGGTCAAAGCTTCCCATAGAAACCTTTTTCTACTTAAACCTTTTTTTTTCTGTTTTCCTGAAATTTCTCGCTTTTCTTAAACAGGCACATGTAAATGGCATCTAAGCGATTCCGATCGATCTTCCCGGATCTAAAATCGAAATCGGAGAGCCACCCGTCAGTGTGTTTTTTAGTCTGCTTTGCGTCGGCTTATTAGTGGTTGACTTTTAGGCTTCTGGTACCCAACTCAGAGCTCACCTTGCAGATCTAGTCTGGATGGATTCGCCCATGTGGCATACACTGCCTAAAGAACAGGACGCAATTTTATGATGTCAAGGGACGAACGTATCTCCTTTGTGACATAAAAATGCAAGGAATATGCAGGTTTGAGGGAGCTTGGGCAGTAATATAGCGTAGCAGAGAGCTAGCTATGCGTTCATTTCAAAAAAAATTAAAATTAAAATATCTGCTTTGCTTAGCTTACAAGCAAGCCTGGCATCGATGCATCATGACAAGCCAAATGCCTCATAATAGGTCCCAAAAAAGCCATAAAGGTTTAATTACAATAAAATGATGATTTCATGAGTACTAGCTCATAGGATTGTGCGCGTAAGATATAGAATGACCAAGCTGTATTTTAACCAAATTAACCCCTAACTCCAGCTAGTTGAACTGCTTGGAGTATAACTTGAATAGCTGCTAGTATGATACCCAACCCTCCAATTATGAGGACCAACCAGAATGTATACCAAACTGCTGAATCCCTTTTATCATTCCAAATATCTAACCATCCCCGAGGCTTCCATCTCGCTAAATCCTGCTGTAGAATTGCCATCCGAGAGCGTAGGATCGGGAAGTCCCTCTTATGGCGGTATGAATCTCTCTCTTTGATATCTAGTTTCTCCATAAAGCTGAGCGAATCGAATGATGATGTACATAATTTCTCTAGGAGCGGGTCGTAAACCTCTGACGATTTCTCACGAAACGGACTATATTTGTGGAACAGTTTCCGGGAGTTGGAGCATTGCCCAAACAGTAGGCGATAACTTAGAAGAACTTCCCGAAGGAACTGAGTGACATCTTCCTTCGTAGCCCATTTTGTATCACCGGCCCTATCAGTGCCACAGCTACACAGTTTGTTAGTGTGTAAATGTAGATGCATCCGAATAATTTAAGAGAAAATATTGCGCCCACCTATGAATGACTCCCATGGCTTTCCTCTCCTCTGGAATGTTGAAAAGGCAAAATGATGGATATCGGTATAGAAATAACACTTGAGCATCTTTATCAAATTCTAGATGGGCTGATAAGACCTCAGTCCACTCAATGTTAATTTTACCAAGCTTCAGTAACAAGCCTGCATTGAACTCTGTCGGCCGAACAATTGTTGTTTTCTCAAATGCTTGGCATTCATCCGCATCTCCGCTAATGCAAATGTTGCCCTTTGGCAGGACCAAGCCAAAACCCAGCAGAAAATCCGATAGCGGTAGGTGCGTTCGACTGTTGTCTTGCCGTAGTTGTAAAAATGCAGGTATCGTGTGCCCATCTAAAAAATCTATGACTGCAAAATACTGTGGCGGACAGGTATTAATGGCGGGGCCGTAAAGCATTGTTTGCCAACCCAATATTGCGAACGCGATTGTTCTCGCTAGATCTTGGGCGTGGTCAATGGATTCCTCAGGTAAAAATTCTGTAGCTATCATGTCGGCAACATCATTTATGCTTTTGCCCATCTTGTACAAGTATGCGACTGTCGCTAGCAAGTCTGTTATATCTTTTACTCGATGTCTAATTTGGTCCGGAAGCCGATTAATCTGGCCGCGAAGCCAGGGTTTGTACCATCCGAGCCATTTTCGTCGGAATATAGCGTCGAAGAGCTCGTCTTCATTGTAAATCTCCTTCGGTTCTTCGTGGGCCTTGGATCCTTAATTAAAAGTACTAGTCAGCGTCTGTGAGTATGAATAACCGAGAGAGATCATACTCGCTTACCATCAAAATTTTGGAAAGAGGGTTCGCGAGAACTCATAACGGCTAGTGTGAAGACTAAAAATTGGGAGCTAGTATCAAAAGAATCATAATGAGATTCTTCTTCGAAACCTAGAGAAATTATATGACTTGTAACTTTGTGTAACACTCGAGCGGCTTTAGCCCTTTTAAATGAGACAAGGATCCTGAGCCTTATAATTATGTGAATATGGATAATTAGCACTCGAAAGAAATCCGAAACGGACTTATCCTGCATATCGCACTTCCACTTCTCAATGAGCAGAACTAGAGTTTCCATTTTTAGCGAATGCCTGTCTGCGAATGCCGCCCACGCATCATGACTTTTCCTGCCTAGCAAATGTCCAGGCGTGCTGGGAAACACAGGGCTCAAGAGCCAAGGCTGCTGTGCAGAATTGGTGCGGAGAAAAGAGGGAACACGGGCTGTGCCACAGGGGGAACTAAGATTAAAAAGTGGCCCTCGCCAACCGCGACATGGCAGCCACTCTCCTCACTGCAACCATCTTATCAGCAGATTTTTTTTGTTTCAAGGCTTCAAATCAACAAACTCGAAGCGCTTAAGTATGACTTCAGCCTTTTGAAAGAGAAAAGAAAACTAAAGACAAAATATGCTTCTATCCAAAGCTCTCCAGCGTTTCCGGTGCGATCTAGACGGTGATCTAGACGAAAAGAACATCCCAATGCCGTCAATTTGGAAGCGCTTTTGGGAGAAGCCCAGCACCTGGAGTCCAACACAACTCGAAATGGACGTTCCAAGTCGCAAATACAAAAACTGGAGCCTATTATTTCGCAAATCAGTAATTTTGCCGCCATAATAGCCCTTTGCAGTGGTGCGGACCCTGCAACCACTGGATTGGTCTGGGGTAGTTTAAAGGTGATTCTTGATGTAAGCAAAATAATCACCTCTATCATAAGACCAGAAACCGAGCAGTATATGCTCTAACATATGCATGCAAGCTTTATAGCTCGCGCCGAGAACAGGAGATACGGTCGAGAAAATCGTGGATATGCTAAACGATCTGAGTCTTAGCCTTCCAAGGTTTAGATTGTATGAACAAACTATTCCAATGAATAAAGATCTAGAGACAGCGCTGGTTGATGTTTACGCGGAGATGCTCTGCTTTTGTGCGCGCACAATCAAATTTTTCCGGTCCAATCCACACAGTAGGTAGATCTATAGACAAGTCTACTTCAAAGTTGATTGAGTTAAAGGTCTTAACATACTCAATTAAATCCATAGAAAGCCTAGTATATTTCGGTTGGCGAGGACTGAACAGCGACTTCGATACTACGATACAACGGCTAAAAACTCTGTCCAAGATCGTTGACAAAGAAGCCGAGTCTGCTCGTCTCCTTATGAACTTCGACCAAAACAAAGAGCTTATTTCGGCGCTCCAACATTTGAAAGTTGATGATAACGATGTCGGCAAACAGACGATCAAGTTTCCTTGCTACGTCATACCGAACGGTATCAATTAGACTTTGCAAACGGGTACCCGTTTGTGCCCGGTTCGTGTGTTGTCCCCATATAAAAATGCAACAATTTTGTCGAATGGCGCCATTTTTTGTATGGGCAACACAAAAAAATGGGTACGCAAATGGGACCCGGATACAAACTCTAGTATCAATGAAACTTTCTGCGGACGTTTAGATATTCTCGATCAGTTACGAGTGACTTTGGATCCTGTTGCTTCCTCAACAAACAAGCGGGCACTGCTCCACGGCCTTGGAGGCGTCGGAAAAACGAGAGTCTCCCTAGAATATGTAAACCGAGCCAAGAGCAGCTATGATGTTATATTCTGGGTCTCCGCAGACATGCACATTAAAATGGCCCAAGGCTTCCTCACTGTGTCCCGTAAGCTCGGTTTAACTCCTGAAGATGATGAAGCCCAGGACAGCATTGCAGCCAAGTCGAAAGTCAAAGATTGGCTCCAAGAAACTCGTTAGTAATTAATTCTGTAGTTTCGTGAAAGATTCTACTAACTTCCTCAATCAGCATGCCGATGGCTTCTTATATTTGATAATGCAGATGACCCGGATGTTCTCGAGGATGCGATTCCGGCAACCACATCTGGCTCAATCCTCATTACATCACGGGACTCGTCAGCTGGAAATATCATAGGCGCCGAGACTATCCATGTTCAACCCTTTGATTCCGAGGCCGGTCATACGGCTTTCAGGTCCCTTCTAAAACAAAAGATCTCTTCGCCAGCGGATACGGAGCTCGCAGCTAAGATTGTAGACCAACTGGGAGGCCTTCCATTAGCAATCGCACAAATAAGTGGATATATTAATCAGCAACGTTACTCCCTAAAGGAATTTCTTCCTCTCTATATAAAGAATGCTTCTAAAATCGACCAAAAACGCGTTGGCAAAGGGTCCTATGAACATACCTTAAGTACAGTGTGGACATTATCCCTGGAACAGCTATCCGGTGAAGCGGCGACGCTACAAAATCTTCTCGCTTTTCTTGACCCTGACAAAATCCACGAGTCAATGCTTCTTGAAGGAGGAATGGAAATCTCAGACCCTGATTTTGCGTTTCTCAAAGATGAAATGGAGTGAGTGATTTACTTGTGCACATTCATTTGCAATTTCTGACTGTTTGGTTGTTCTAGTTTTGCCGACGCGAAGACTCCACTTCTGAAATCCGCATTAGTGGATAGATTTTATGAAACTGGTACACTATCTATTCACCGCCTCGTACAAGAAGCAATAGTTCGTCGACTCTCAAGCTCTGGTCCGAACGGCAAATACATCGACGCTGTTATAATACTTCTGAGCAATGGTTTCCCGAATTCTTGGAACGCCGTAACAAGTCACCAATTCACAGCTTGGAGCAAATGCGAGATTTGTCTACCTCATGTTAGCTTTTTGATGAAGCAGTGCGAGCGATTAAAAATCAAGCCCTCCGACTCGAAAGCTTATTGTGAGCTTATCTTCAGAACTTCCTGGTACACATGAACACTTTTTCTAACGCGCTCAATGAACGTCTTTGTTTACTGATACGTAGCCTAGGTACTTGTATGAGCGGGAGCAGTACGACCAGGCGAGGGATTTCATGAAGCAAGGATTCCTGCATCTTGACCAAACTCATAAGCTCACATATGCTGGCGCTCTGATGCTTCTAGGTCTGATTGACCTTGATACGAATAACATGAAAGCTGCTCTTGATAGTTTCAACAAGGCCCTCGATATCAGATTAAGGCTTCTCCACCCGGATGACGCATTCATAGCCTCTAGTTTTAATGCTATCTCTATTGCCTATACAGAGCTCGGTGATATCGACAATGCATTAACGGCAGGAAATAAAGCTATTGATATCAGGCTTAGGACCAAAAGCGACAGGATTGGTAACTCATACAGTAATATGGCTAGTACTTTGCTGCGAATGGGAAAGCCTGATGAGGCTGAGGAAATGCTCAAGAGATGTCCTTCCTTGAAGGAGTTTACTGACGAGACATTTTTGAATACTGGCAACCCCCGATTTTCTGGGTAAATATTGTTCCCCCTATTCAAATCAAATTACTAAGGAAGCTACAAACCCAAGCTGATATAGGAATAAAATAGGGATATGGTCCTGCTTGCAAAGATTCGAATGAAACAAGGTCGGCTCGATGATGCTATCAGACTCAGCTCTAAAGCTTTGGATTTTCGTCAGTCCATGTTGGGCAGTGGTCTTAAAACTTGTGATTCTCTTTATCAAATTGCATCACTATTACATGTTCGAGGTGATCTAAACCTTGCCTGGTATGTCCCAAAACCCTTTATAAGAAGTACTTTTACTTCGCCAGAGCTAGCTAATTTGGTGAACTTTGTCTAGCAATTTACTTGAACAATCTATAATATCCGCCGACAAGATGTCTTACGGAGCTGGATACTCCGCCAGGTCGAGATACAAGCTATCACAAATATTGGAACAAACAGGGTTAACAGAACAATCCATTCAATATATGAAGTCGGCGGAAATGCTTCGATCTAACTAGCAACAGATCCATTGCTACCACCTTCACAAGAGGAATACGACAAATTGGTTCTCTTCATGCTCTGGTAGTTACACCTCTCTGTCTACCCAGCTTTCTACTATTCCTTCCAGAGTCGCTTCGTACTCTTTCAAAATGACTTCACCATCCTGAAGAAGTGTGTTGTCCTGTACGAAAATTTCCTGCGCTGGCTTATTAGCAGTAATCATTTCTCTCCACTGAAGAAATTCCTCGGATGGACTAGTCAGCTCTTCATAATACCCCCTACATCCCTTCTCATCTGCAGTAGATCTATACATGTGCAATCGCAAGAGAAAGTCACTGAGCGCCGGAAGGCCATGGGTCTTTATTTTCGTTCGATCAATGGAAACTGTCAAAGTTTGAGCTTGTAGGTCCTCTTTGATGGACAGGAAGTTACCTCCTGCTGAGAGCAATATTTTCATTATGGCGAAGTGACCCTACTCGAAATATTAATAAACCAATTCGTAACCGTTCATATATTTGCTTACCCTGCTATGCGCCTGCCCCCATTTTTTATCCTCTACGATGTAGTTATTCAGCGCTCGAAGCCCAGCACATCCTAGTTGGAGATACATGTTATATTCCACTGCGGACCTGCTTAGCATATATAACCATCAAGACCACATCGAAAAAGGTTTCCTTACTCTCTTCACATTCTGTCTCATCCGTGTACCCGAACAACCCAAGGATCTCTGGGAAACTCATAAAGTATGCACCAACAACTTCGCACCGACATTCGTCTACCGTCGTCGCAATATCTCCAAAGAGCCCAGTCCAAGTTTCTCCAGGCCTATACCACGACGAGACAGGCTTTTGATCAACCGGGTTTATTGGCGGATTTTCTTTGTCGAAATTGAAAGACCCGTCGCCATTCTCGGTAAGAAGCTTTCCGGTTCCATGGCCCAAGAGTTCGTGGAATACGACCCAGAGGTAGAATGTCGCCTGGTAATGCTTTTGAAAGGTTTCTTCCACCGTCGGGTCTACTCTGATCGCTTCCGAATTTTTACGGTGCTTCGATTCAGGATCTCCGCCTGGGGGGCTCATGCTGTTTGCGATCATCACGTTTTTGAAGCCGGTTTCTTGACGAATATCATTGAACTATGCAAAATTAGCCTTAGCGAAGAAAGGGGCCGGCACGATTTCCGGATGCTTTGATCGCCTTTCATACATTTGGTAGGTTTATACCTGGGAAAATGATACTTGAGCAATATGTGAGAGCTATATTAGCCGATGGAAGTGGGAGTTAGTTAAATACAAGTAAAAACACATTGGCAAGGCGAAGTATTGGATTGTACACACTATGCAGGCTCGTAAAATCCGGAGCCTCGAAAAGCTCTTTCTCAAACGGACCTTTCCCATTATTCTCCGTAAACCCTTTAGTCCAAGGTAGAAGCCGAATAAATGTAGTAGAATTCTCCGCCAAGGTAGTCAATGTCTTCGTTTCTTCCTTATCCACTAACCCTACCAGTCCTTCAAACTCTGCTCTCACACCCGCAGGATCCCTATAAGGCTCCACAAACCCAAATATATTTTCAACAGTGGGTTGAATGTCTTTGACCCAATGTCTTTGAGACTCCTTGTAAGCCTCCATATCTCCTGTTTGGAAGCTTTCAATAAGTTTTGTGAGTACAAGTTTTTGTCGATCCGTTGCACAATATGCGAGCGCTTCCGTGAGGCTATTGTTAATCTTCTGTAACTGTTCCCGGTGGTCTCCTCCGCCGAGCAAGATTTTGCGGTCTCCTCCATTCAGTATGATTGACCCCAGCACCTTAGGATTCTCCGGTGATTCTATCGAAGCTTGAAGAGCAATGTATTCGTATACATCTCCGACCAAACGCTTCGAAATTCTAGAATTTTCTTGGTTGATCCCCTGATCCTGCAGAAGTTTAGATATAGCCGAAATTTCATCTTTGGTAAAATCATCAGCGCCATCTTCTGTCAAATAGTATCGACTTTGAGCCTGTCCACTTTCACTAGAGTATCCCAAACATGCAGGAGCTGGAGCATATACTGCTTCCCAGATACTCTCGTAAAGCGTTGCCGTTCTCGTCGACCCCGAGACCAGCTTTCTGAACTCTTCTTCCGGAATGCGGGGGTTAAACTTTTGGTCTCCTTTGCCCTACATTCTGTCTTAGCCTCTCATATATCTACAACTTCGAGAAGAGAGATCTTACGAAATAGTTCCCAAGATTATGAAGAAACGTGGCTGCGTATTCAAGAAATCCGACAATAATGTCTTCTCCGACTCCCACACTCGTTCCGTAGGATTTCCAATCTCCTTGGCAAGTTTTATAAAGCTCCAGTATTATATCGAATATAATAGGAGACTCTTTAGAAACCTGATCCATGATAATTCGAGCGCCGTGCCATGATGCCCTTTTAGATTTGGCGAGAAGAATGATTAGAATGTTAGCTCGCAATATTTATATCTAGCAAAGTATCCGTAAAAGGTATATACCTTGAAATATGATGCGCATAAGACTTCTCGGTCGGACTTAGGCTCTTGAACAACTTTCGAGCATTCAGGCTTCGCACTATAGGGGTTTTGTCTAAAGAAAGGGATTTCGCCATTGTAACGTTAGAATAAATTGTACCTCTAGAAGAAATCGCCACCCTTGGAAGACATTTAATATTTCCAGATTAAGAAAGATGATTGTGGAAACTCGAAAAGTGGGTGAACGGCTTTATCGAAGACTGTCAGATGCACTAGGTTGCAATGGAACCCAAATGTGTTGCCTTTCTCGAGGTTTTCTGTTAACCCCACCGCCACGCGGGTCACACTGTGTGGCTACATAAGAGAGGTCGAGGTCCAACGAAACATAAGCCGGCAGCCACTGGTACTAGAAGCCACCAAGGCGCCCGATTCTGTAAATATCGAAGCCCAGATCTTCTAGGTAGATTATCGAATATACTATTCATCCTCCACCCCTATATGCGTGCATAGCACATGCGCACAACAATCGCAATGTTGGTATTTGTCGCGTTCCCACACCGTATCGCGAGCATATGCCTGAATTCACGAAGTTCAAGAAATATCGGAAATGAGATCGACTATCCTCTAAACTTAATCTAGGGTGAATCCACATCCCCGATGCGGCTGACACTAGTGTGATGCGGTTAACGGATTTCCGTCATCGCTAAGACGTCTCGCCAAGCGCTTAAGCCATGCAAAAGTCATGGCAGACCAATTCCACCGTGGGAATCTGGATCGATGAATGGAAGAGATCTTACCTTTGATGTGAAGTACTCCGAGTAACTTCGGTGTCCTTGCATAATCGAATTTCTTATCTCGAATCGTTCAATGATTTCAACAAGACAGTTAAAACTCTCACGCTCCTTCAGATGCATATTACCAATATCTGGACTCTTCCGGTTCGATGGAAAACTCTAACACGCCAGGCAAAGAATTGGTGTTACCAAGGACCCTTTTTTGTTTGCCATCTTTACATGGGGTGTGGCCAAGTGGATTGTAGGATGGGAAAGCTAAGATGCCCATGCAACTAAACTGGATGCAGGTTGACTAGAGAGTTGTTTTACTTCTTTTAATGCACGCTCGACTTCACCAGAAGTCGGCTCATAAGCATTTGAAAATAAACAGGAGCTTTTTTTGCATCAAGCTGAATTCTTTTCTTTACAGACTTGGAAAAAAGCGATAGGTCGTCGCGGAGGCGCTTTCTCAAATTTTGGTAAAGGGGTCCTTATATATTTTCGGTACTCAATTGTATAAATACCCAGCTTCTCGCGCCCGCAACATTGCGAACCAGGTTTCCCTCAGGCACTAAAAAAGGAAGGTTTAGAAGGTGGACACAGCAATCACTATCATGATTTCGGGTTCTGTACTAATTCTGCTTGGGTTTGAGTCCGTAGTAGGCGCTTTGGTTCCATGAGCGGCCTGCAATGCTGATAATTGCTTACGTGGTATGTACATATACTTGCTCCTACGACCGTCAAATAGGGTCAACCAGGCCAATGTATATTCGTCTTCGCTAACATTTGTCTTTGTATAGCTTTGCGAGCCTCCAATGTGCCAGGGAGACTTGCCCAGGCCTCTTCGGACTGCCAGAGTCTAGTCTGGACAACGGTGACGCCACCGCCAGTGTAAGTTGGTCATCAGTTTAAAAGGACCTGTAACCCTCTGATACTAAACTTCACGTAGCACTGTCACCGTCACCGAGAATTCGGCGCCAATGAAAAAACGACAGGTGTCCGATACTATCCCAACCTATGCCTCCCCTTGCTCAAATGCCATGCGATTTTCGAGCGCCTGCTCGTGTATTGGGTCTACGCATCTACAGTTACCGCTGAGTCCTCGACTCGCACGATTACATACACGACGGCCGCCACTGGATGCGGTCAACCCTCCATTCTCACGAAAACTGCGACGGAGACCGTAAGTGTCACGAATACAATTAACGATTCTACTACAAGTACAGAGGCTACTACCATCACTGAGCCGACGATACTTACGGTTCCCACTACCGTCACATTAACTGGAGAGGAAAGAACCTTTACTCTTCCTACTACAGTCACTTTACCTGGAGAAGAAATAACGTTGATTGTGTCGACCACGGTTACCTTACTCGGAGAAGAAAACGACTATTACCCAGCCAACTACTATCACGGACTCCACAACTATCACCGATTCCACTACCATCACTGAGCCAACCACTATCACTGCTTCTACTACTATCACTGATTCCACAACTATCACTGACCCAACAACTATCACTGCCTCTACAATTATTACGGTGTCAACGGCTATCACCCAGCCCACTACTGTTACAACAGTTTCTACGACCACCACCACTTTACCAGGCTCCACCGAAACGACAACCACAACGGCAGTCTCGTGTCCGACCGGAAACCCTGTTATAAACGGCGATTTCGAGGCCACACTGGCAGGCAGCTGGAGTGCCCTAATAGCAGGCGATGCTAATGTAGAACGCACTTCTGTCGGCGGAAGCAATGGCGTCGTCGTGCGTGGACGGCTCAATGCCGCTGCTCCAAATGCTCAGCAGCGGTTGATCCGGGCGGTTACTGTCTGCTCGGGTGCAACGTATCGAGTTTCGTTTGATCAAAGAAAGATCACAACTGTCGGTAGTATTACTGTGATTCTCTATATTAACGATCTTCCTCTCGCTGGTGGTGTTATCGCTACCAGCACCTCCATATTCTTGGCCGCACTGCTAATCAATTCCGTTACTTTCACGGCTTCGTCCAATAGCGTCATTCTTAGGATGGAATGGATATTTGCCGGGGCTACAACGTCCGCGAAGGAAGCTCAGATTAATAACGTCGTATTGACTAGACTTTCTTAAGTGGAGTTTTTGGGTTTTAAATCCCCTGGTAACAATTGCCATTCGATCCCATACTTTTATTTAAATATAATACCACATATGGATAGTACTTTTAATATATAAACTTCTACTAGCAAAAATATAGCTTGGCTGAAACCCGCAACTGCAAAGTAAATGACAAAATAATCCAGAACGCGATATATTAGCTGATCAGTGAGAATGGCTCTGGGGACTGACCTATCTTATAACGTTGAGATAGACAATCGAATCTCTATAAGCCAGTAACAAAGATCTATCCTCCCAGAAACTCCACCGAAAATCCGCGCTCTCTCCAAGTATCGCCTTTCAAGCGGTTCAGATGTTGCTTTCTCATATATATTAGGTGCAAGTATCAAAATATCAAGCGCATATGAGCTATACCTCATCAATCAGCTAAATATTCGGTTCTTCGAGACGTTTCATGATTTCCTATATTTGAACAGATTTAAAATATATTATCATTCGAAGTATTATGGTTACATGTCGTATATGAGTTCCGATTGAAATTGAAAAGATATATAGACAACAGCTCCAAGGGAAACAAGTCCTCGTAAATATCACGATGAAATCCGAAATTACAACAAATATAGATAGGCAATCTGAAGACGAGTGTTTTTCGAAATGATCACTTCTCGCAAGAAAATTTAAAAACTACCAAGAATTGTCCGAGCCAGGTGAAGGGGGAGACAGGGCTACCGGGCCTCCAGCCTCATCGTCATCAAATGTGAATTGCCGGTTGATTCGCAGGTTCCGCCTTTGTGAGGACTCAGGCCATTGCCTCCATTTTCGGTCCGTTAGCGCATCCCAAAATTGCTCCGGCTCCTTGTGCTGGTCTAGTAATTTCCCGAGATTTTTCTGAAGCGTGTGAACGCTGCGATGAAAGAATTCAGACCTTTCCTGGACTCCCGGAGTGATAAGGCAAACTGACTTCTCTGAGCTCAGATCGCCTCCACGATAATCAATGTCAGGGAATCGTTCTTCCCTCCTCCTCCACTGCCCCTTCATCACGACGTTGAGTTTCGTGAGTTTTTGGCACTTGGCTTTGATATCTCTTAAAATCTCCACCCATTCTCCTTTTGGATTTTCAAGTAAACACTGTGAGAACATGATATCATTGAGGCTAGATTGGGAAGCTTCTAATGCCTCTCTGAAGCTTTCCGCTTTTAGAGCAAGCCCCACCAGTTCTAATTTTGTCAGTTTACGGAGTACTGGGAGGGGAGAGCCATCTTCATATCGGGCTGACGAAGTCATATCCTCCAATCGTAGCTCTTCGATACTCGACCCCACAGACTCGACCCATTTGCAGAGCGTCTGTCTGCTCATCGTCCCAGTAGGGCGCGGGTTTATAATTCCGGCTCTATTCCGTCTTTCTCCGTCGCTAAAAGTAAGGTGAAGGATTCGTAGACTTGAAAACGCTGTATCCATTTTTGTGAGACGGGATTGGGGCATAATGAACCAAGAGAGCGGCACACCGTCGCCAAAGAGGCCGATATCGCTAATTTTCTCAAGTTTGGATAGTCCCGCGATCAGTGCCGCGTTCGTAACGATATTCCAGTAGCCGCTATGCTTGTAATCCAGTGGGATTACATAGGTTGAAATAGCGTTGACGAGGTCGGCGGGTAACCGCTTTCCAGGGGACAATCCGACCGAAGGGTACAACAGGTTAAATTCGGAGCGAGTCATGGAGTGGGCTTTTTTCCAGTCGAATTGGATGGTTTGAATGTTTGGGAGGTTGGAGAAGGCGACAGCAAGCATATTCGCGGCCAGGTCCCAAGTCTGCATGTATTTCACCTCAGGCCACTCATTCTTAGATTGTTCGTACATCTTGAGCACGAGGCCGGCAGGCATCGGTCCTTCCTCGCCGGGTATTTCATTCTTAGCCTGCTCTTCCAGCTTCTTGCGAACATCGCGTTCGGGATTTATATACGGTGATGCAGGGCAGATTCGGATATGCCGTACCCGCGAATTTACTCCTGAAGGGTGTGTTGCGACCTTGAGAAGGTTCTCGAGGCTGGCAGGTACGAAGAAAACGGACCGAGTATGATACAGGGATCCTAGGTGAACTTCCCGGGCCTTATAGTTAAGTTCTTTGCAAGTTGTTCGTAGAGCGAGAAGGTCGTCTTCGTCCAGCTCTCGGGCTAAATGGACGATGAGGTCTGTGGAAAGCGTGAATATCGGTGGCTGCGGCTGCAGCTGCGGTGTCGCGACACTGGGTGGGGTAGTCTCAGGATCCATTCTAGACTGGTGGTTATATTGACGCGATTGATGGCGAAACTTGGAGTGAGTGTAATGCTCGGAGCAAGGGCACTGTTCGCTTGGAAATCGAAATCGTAATGCAATATTATAATATAAGGCCCCAGTAAATCTAATGGATGAACTCAGAAGAACTTGTAGATATGCAGCACTTGGGTAATTGTAGTCTCGAGATGCTCTTGACTCACCCTTCAGAAGCAATCAAAAGGAATACAAACAAACAGGCTCGGCTAGTTAGCTTTACATGATGTATCTGCTGCGTAACATTCCGGGGTCCCCTCGTGAGCACAGATGGTCAGAAAATCCATCAAATGCCTAGAGAGCTCTAGGGCTCGCGCTGGATCCTCAAACTCTTCCTCCTAGTCCCGGATCCAGATCCATGGGTTCAAAATCGCAGGCATCACAGACAGATCCGCATCAAAGGGGAAAAACGCAAAGGAGGGCAGCATTGTCAAGCCACTTTGCGAAAACCTGACTCGGACTTGGTCGAATGCATTTAGAGTAATCTTTAACCGAGCTGCGAGGCGTAAGGCAAGCGGATGTGTCATTTCTCAAAGCAGCCTCTCCAACACACATTAGCTTGCATTTGAAGTCATATAAAGTTTGATATTTCACATAAATTGATAGACGGCTACTTCCTTAGCTTTGATAAGGCCTTCATAAGTGAAAATATTTTCACTCCCTAGGTAAACTAGCGTTACACAGGAATGGTGGCTTTGAAATGCCAAGTTCTTCTTTCGAGGCCGCAAAGTTCAGTTGCATCACATTAATTAAGTCCCAACCTGCCAGGCCGCCGTTCGTCGAGAGAGCACTCTTGGCTTCAGGCTGATATCAACATTCATGAGTCGAACATAACGTTAACCCATCCCAAGAACCGGAGAAGTTCTGCGTATCAAATCCACAATTCTGCATCCAAGCCGACACCCGAACAATTCCATCCTTGTTAATCGACAGCGATTCCGTCCGAAAAATATCTTGGCGGGATCCAATATTTCAAATCGCTTCACCCAAATCAATCAAAAGCGGTGCCAGAAGTGTAACTTCGCAAGTCGGACCAGGAGGCTCCCACTAATCAATCCCTTGCATGACGAGAGTTCCAGTGATATCAAAGGATCATATCGCCCTGTCGTTATCGCAATGACACCTCCGTCTGTGCATGCAGCCACCCTTATACTAGTCTGGCTCTCTTGCGCGTCGTGCAATAGCACGCCTCATATCTACCATGCTCTTCTCCGGACTTGCTTATAAAGGATAGCCGATTCGCACTTATATAATCATCATGCATCTATACTTCTTACAGTATTAGTCAACCCCAATTCGTTCAAGACGGCATTCGTTCGTTGGAACTTACATTATACGCTAGGAAGTGCTCATAAATTTTCTTTCCACTATCTTTTTTATTCTCCGCGACTTATATCGGTCTACACGAACTAACCTTTGTACTTGTAAATTAACCAGTCGACAAAGAAAATATGCCATCCTTCAAATACGCTAAACTCCTCCTTCTCTGTTTGTTCGTCGAACTTGCTACAGCGTCACGCGCCTAGGTGATATTCGAAATGTCGCGCCGATGGCGTTGATGAAGCGACAAGACCTCTACGCCGACCCCATAATCTGCGAGGTAACAACAGACAGCTGTTCGTAAAGTTGATCCATCTATGCTCGCCGTTTATGAATTTGGTGGCTAAATTTTCACACAGGCAGTTCTTGTCCGGGTACTTATTGCGATGCCGGCGGCTGTTGCGACGAGGGCTCAACTTGCGCCGGTTATTCGCCTTGTGCCGATAGGTTTCATATAGACTTTTTCCGCACACAAACCAGAATTTAACTAGTCTTTCTCTATAGATGCGGGTTTTCCTGCTGGTCCAATGGAAACTCAAATATGGTATTTTTCGAATTTACATTGTATCAAATATCGAAAAACCATGTCCCCCTGGGGATAATCCAGCAACTAGACGGTGTGTGTATTGAAAAGCCCAACCGACGCTCCCCTCTGTACAGTCTCCGCTGGTATTCCAGTATGCTCTGTTTCCATCGATGATTGGTTGACCATCTCTCGAGCACTGGGAAACACCCAAACCACGGGCCCGCCACGCGCCACTACATCTTCTATATACGTCGCGCCAACTTCCACACCTCAGGTTTCCACAACCACGAGCTTTCAGGTCATCACTCCCCCTGCGTTTACCAGCAATTCTCCGACGATGGAGTCAACAGAAAGTGAATCCACCTCCACTTCATCTACCTCTCGAGCTGGAAGCTCGACCAGCTCGACTGCGTCAATCGTAACCGGATCAGGTTCCGTAGCTCCGAGTGGAAGTAGAAAGATTCAGGTGTCATTGAGAGTAGTCCTCGGATTCACTCTCATTACTGCGATGATATTGTAATATGCAGTTATTTGTTTATAAATTTGCAGACCGAATGAGAATTCCGATTCAGTGAATTAGAAGAATTATTGTAACCTTAATTAAAATTCGAGAACTCTTTGGAATTATATAAAAATTAAACGATAATCATAACGGCCGAGAAGGATAAGTACCATTAGTATACAAGGGAATTCGTTTACAAGGCTGCGAAATCGATGGGATTTTTTAGCTACCAACCAAGCTGGAAAGGGTAGCGTTTAATACACTTTGTCTCTGAGATCCGAGACTCCCAGTACTTTGCCTTTGAGACCCGAGGCTGCCGGTACTTTGTCTTTGGGACCCGAAGCTACTTTGCCTTTGGGACCCAAGACTACTTTGCCTCCGTTTAAGCTTCGCTTCTTCCTTGTTTCCGATACGTGCGGGTTCTCGAGACTACCACTCATCGCACATCATTAGTTAGCGCCCACACGCAAAAAAACGTTCGAAAGATCAAGCACATACATCTTCGTGAACATTCATCGATCGGAAATCGCCAAAGCTCCCTTGCCAAGCTTTGGGGAAACAGTAACTGGACTGCATGGCCCAGAAATGAGGATCCCTCGATTCGTCGTCTCGGACGTATTCCACGATATGTCGAAGAACATCATATGGAAGGTCCTGGATACCAATGGAAGGCATTTCTGGGAGCGGTGTGATATCGTATCCTCGAAGCATTTCGATGGCTCTAGAATTCGCGACCCAGTCCCGTGGTTGGAGTCTTTTACTCTCCACGCAAGATCCAGGGCCAGAAGCGCGAGCGATCTCGCATTCCGTGGCGAGTAACATCCAGTGGCTTTGCTTCTTTACATATCCGTCATTAGAATTATATCTCTTTTGGTAAACTTTATCGAAAGCCTCGATCAAGGTAAACCGGACGCTCGTGATACCACAGCGACGGCATCCACCGCCATGGCTGGAAGTAATGCATTCGCAAGTTAAACCGGTCCAATTACTGTGTAGGCCCTTACTAGCTGTTTGAATTTTGAGCGGTCGCAAACAATGGAAACAAAAAGTTTCATAGAACGACCTTTCGTAAACCGCTTCGGGTTGCTTGTCCCCTTCGAGCTCACTCGGATCTTTGAATTTGTCCAACCAAGAAAAAAGACTTTTGCGACGAGGTCCGGTGCGACCGCTGCTGCGACCGCTATTGCCTCTGGAACCTGGTGGCGGGGGTGGGGCCAACGACCCCTCCCTCTCCATCCAAGGTATGACGCTTCGACATGGGCTGCTTCCTCTAGAAGCAGTCTCTTGCGAGTCCGTCCAGGGTAAGATGCTCTTTCGGCGACTGCCAGAGCCCGTCCCGGCTGTGGAAGTTGTACGCTGGAGTTGGGATGCTGGATCCGACTTATAGCCGACCAACCACCTCGTCCAAAGTTGGTACCGGGGACCCCTGTCGCGTCTGGTTCTCTCCCACCTCAACTCATTGTTGTATTCCGCCAAAAACTTGCCAGGACCGCTCTCGTCGTCTCTGAAATCTCTCCTCTGCGCGAGCAAATCTTTCGGGCAACGATGATGTTCGCACCAGATGGTCGAGTAGACGAACTCGACCGGCTTTGGCGTGTTTATGGCCATGTGCATCGTCGACTGCCGTTTCGGCGAGCCTAGGAAAGAATCTCGTTTTCCTTGCACCGCGATGAAGGAATCGCGTTCACCGCCATGGCCTGGACCAGGAAATAAAAAGGAAGCACGCTTGTTCGGTGTGAGCAGAGCTGATTCCCGCTTGGCGTATTCTTCGGAATACTTGAAGGTCGCTCGGTCGGGAGCGTAAAGTGAACTGGGAAAAAAGATACCAGTCTGAGTATCGAGGAGAAGTGCAGAGGAGCATGTTGGAGGACACAGATCGTGCTGACAATACGGACACTGTTCACTAGATTGCGGTTGAGATGAGTCGGAACAAAGAAATCTCTGGTGGATTCTAGCTGAGCAGAGGACTTCGCTTCCGGGGGAGAGAGGAGGGGAGGGAGGGGGAGAGAGGGGGGCAGCTGAAGCTAGTGGGCGTAAATGTCGATATCCCTTGGTCGTAAGAGAAAGTGCAATGATATCTCGAAATGAGAGATATTCAATAACAAGTGCCAGGATGTCTATTGAAAGATTAAAAATATAGGGTTTTCTATCGGACAGATCCCCTTCGGAAGGATCAATATCGTCTTCGTGCAAAGGTAAATTGTCCGGAGAAAATTCATCCGCCGTCAATTCTGAGATCGGGGTGATTTGAAAGTCGTTCCTGAACATTTTGGATGTTCCCGCTTGTCTTCACGACGGGTACCGGTATAACTGTCTCTCTAGTTGGAGAATATATCAACTTTTACCTTGAATTTGGAGGTGTTAACTGTGGTGCTGATGTCGAAATTAAGAGCATTCTCTGAGCGCGATCGCATTTAATATATTCACCGCCACCGAAATCCATCGGAGCTTTGGAAACTAGTTTGCAATGCAATGCTATCTTTGGAGCGCTTTTTGTCGTTCGAGCCATCTTATCAAATTATCGTAGGTCCAAGCCGAGGAGGTTAGTTTAGAAACTCGTTGCTTTGGCCTTCACCAATCAAAAAGTTCATTCATTTCCTTCGGCTTAATTCATTCATGCGACAGCGGAAAGGCTTAGCTTAGACACCATATCAACCGTTACATGAGTCCATTAGGCCATACCAGATGCATGAACAATCAACAAGGTAGTACGACTCAAGTTCGATCTTTTCGTGATTTAGTTAGTACTATAGTTATGATGTCTTGACAATCGTGCATGCACATGCAGCAGCACCATGGTGGGGCACCAGCCATCACTAAAACCACCGGCACCCCGCAATGTCAAACGTGAGCGCAAGTGTGAGCTGAACCGCTGCACCCTTGAAAAATTCCTCCAAAGAATATTTTAATATCTCCTACAAAACTCCCACAATTATAATTTATTTTCTTCGCATTCTGTAGGAACTTTTCAAGTTTTCGGGTGTCCTCAGGAAATTTAATCATAATTGGTGTGTTTATTCAACCGATCAATCAATAACAAAATCAAGACGACACTTGACCCTCGATACTCCTTATATCCTCTATGGAATGCAAATTCTTAGAGAAACAAATGCACCGAGAACAAGTTCCTGCGAGGACCTGCCGTTTTCGGCAAAGCTCAGATGTATGGATGCATCCGGAACTTTTATATTTTTGATCGAGAACCGGCGCTGCCTCACAGGCGGGGTCTATAGGGTTTCAAGGTGGCGTAGGACACTAAGATATACTCTACGTATCTTAGTTGCATGGATCACGGCTATTCAATACATAAAATAAATTCGTTTCAAATAAGTCTAGCTTGTGAAAAAGCCCTGCGCACTCACTGGAGGGGGGGGTTTTGGCTGATTGGAAAGAATTATTCACTTGAAGAATAGAAAGTCCTAACTTGCTTCCATAGCCTAGATATTGTTGTTGCAGCCCCCAAGGTATATTTGTGCATTTACGTTGTGCAGGGTTAATCTAACCCAAACAAATCTAAATATGCGCAAATATTAAGGAAAAGATTAAAAAAATTATAAATTTGTTAATCTAAAATTCTTCTATTTATCATGTTACTCCTATGAAACTAATGACAAAACTACGGTTGAAAAAAAATGCGCGGCTGGTCCCGATCTCGAGACCGATCGAACGAGATTATTTAGTCTTGGGGGCTACCGTGGCGAGACATCAATCAGGTCATTTGGGCAGCTCGTCCTTGACTAACATGGGAGGTGGTTGTCGCGGTGGGAAAGTCTTTTCCCAAGCACTAAGAAAATTCAACAACTTTTCCTCTTGAAACCGTCCTGCGACAGCACTGATCCCATACGCGCGTCCATTATACTGGAGAGTGCCTAAGGGAGCAGACGCGATCGGGTAACCTCCTGCGCTTGCAAATGTAGTCAAATACGAGTCAGAAGGACCGACTACCACATCCGCTTTATAGTCGGAAAATATCTTCTCCAAGCCTGATTCCCTTGCTACTTGTCTCATATGGTTGAAAATTTTCTCATATTCCTCGTGCGTGAGGTTCTGTTTGATAGCATCAAGCAAAAGACCTTGGTCGTAACCTGATGAACGAAAAGCCACGGTTAACTTAATAGCTTATAATCTTTGCGATTATGAAATAAGAAAGTAGGGATCTAACAGACCATTTGGTAATTCTTTATCGGCGTGCTTTAGGTTGAAGTCCACTACATCCTGAATGGTCCGTACGGAACTCTCTTCAAGGTCTTCCAGATATTTGGGAAAGTCATGTTTGAAGTCGGCCACTAAGATGAAGGATATGCAATCACATTAGTTTTTCTCGGCAAGATAGTATGGATATTTCTGACTTACCCATAGTCACAAATTGAGTGTCTTCACCATCCAAGAACATCTCCTCCCAGTTGATCAACGGGACATTACGATGAAAACTTGGAACGTTTTCTTCCATCTTATCGTATGCATCTTGGTACTCCTTTATCTAAAATGAAAATTCAGTTGGTTGGGTTTGACCTGGTAAAGCTTAGAGCATAGCACGGAAAGCTAGTGAGTACCAGTTCTGAATTGGCTTCCTCGATAGGTTTCATAATCGGGTCTTGAAGGAGCCAGAAGTTCGGGTCTACGGTTGCAACTGTTAAGCCACCCCAGGAGCCAGTAAGCATAGACAAATAACCTTCTTTGGGGTAACTAGGAGCGTCTTTATCGATTAGGACGTTTAGTAATAGGGCAATGTCGGTGGCTGATTTGCCCATTGGACCAGCGCTATCCATATTATGGCTGATGGGAATGATACCGTCCTGAGATACCAGACCGACTGTTGGTTTCATAGAATATAATGCAGCTCGGCCAGCCGGCATGATGATTGATCCGTCAGTTTCAGTACCTATGCTCAGCACTGCGTAGCCAGCAGACACCGAGATAGCCGATCCTGATGAAGAGCCCGAAGGATTCTATCTCTACGTGTCAACTATGACCATCTCGAGACCGCACCCAAATGCCAATTTTGGTAGTATGCTTACGCTATGGCCATCCGTCGAATCTTTCGGATCAACACCGCCCTTGACATATGCTGATTGTGCCTGCCCGCCCATGCCCGACCATCCACTTGGGATATTGAAACCTCTGAGAACGGTTAACATCCGGAGATAAACCGGCAAAGGATTTGGGATATATACCGAAACTTAGCGAATTCCTATGTTACGCAGACTTTAGTAACCTAATCCACGAAAGAAACCACCAGTATATTCTTACACTCAAATTTGTTTTACCGAGTACGATCAAGCCGGCTTCTAGTATCTTGAAAGATTATATCAAAATCAGTAACCCGTTCCTAAAGAAGGGTGCGGAAAAAGAGATACTGAGCTCACTTGATCTATAATTTTAGCGTTCCTTTTTGGCCGAGAATCAGCTAATGCCCAACTTCCTGCGGCACTTCGCATCTCCATGCTTGGATGTGTGGCAATGTTATCCTGTCAACGCGTCAGACTTCAAACTTATGTCCCTACACGCAAAACGTTCTTATCTGTGGCAGGCGCTACCTTTACGACAATTGGAATTCCATGCAATGGGCTTCGAACTTTCCCCTCGGCCCGTTCTTTATCCAATGTTGCTGCAATACGCAACAGCTCTTCAAGCGGAGGCATACTGAGCATAGCCTTCAAATAGTGATCGTGTTTACGTATTTGCTCGACATATCGACATACGAGATCGTGACTTGTGATCGCCTTGTCGTTTAACAGTTTTTGGACTACTTTGGCATCGTCTACGAGGACATCGATGGGAAAATCCTTGATCATCCTGCAATTGTCTGTTGAAATGTTCCCAAAGATGGTTCCCGGTATTCTAGAGTGCCGTGTAATATTAGTTGCAAAAAAGTAGGCGATGAGGAGAGAAAGGGTTAGCGTACAGACGAAAAGTGAAGAGATCCTCGAAAGCATCGGATAGTTGTTTGGACTCGCATCAATCAAGATAAACAAAAGGATACCGGTTGAAACTCGCCAGCTTACGACGATGCTAAAGAGCAGTGTGGAACGTGGCACATGCGGGGAGGAGGCCGGAGGAAGTTCTTCTCCGCATATAATCGCCCAACACAAAGCCCAACCTTGGTTGTCCGAGAGATATTGATAGATAAGTAATTGTGAGCCCAGCGGTCTGGCCTGGCTTGTAACGCGCAAGACAACGCAAAGCCGCGGCCGCGAATTCTGCAGAACAAGGCTTCCAATTTCCACAGCCCCTCATACGGCAACGGCATGCAATCTAAAGATATGATAGATATGATGGAAGTGAGGAGAAACCCCCGCGCCGTATGAGAGCCTTGTACTCAGTCTTCCAGTTGCGACTGCAAAGGATCGATGCTCATGAATTCATATGAATCCAAGATCCTGGCATACAAGTTTCAGACTTGGTTTAGCACCTTCCCAAACCCAGCTGGGCCTCTTTTGTTTCTCTCTGCCTCCCCAAATTGATAACATTGCCCGAATATAATATCAGAACATGAGTGCAATAGCTACATCGGAACAGCCCGCCACCGTGCGCTCGTCGTTATTTTTTGTTGTTGGTGACCCAAAGTTTGCAGACGAAAAGCTGTATGACTGCACATCTGATCCTCCAACGAGGGAGCCGCGCTGCAATTTCAAAACCCACGAGGTTGAAGTCGAGATCCATGATATCAGGCCCATCAGAGATACTCTTTCACTAGACAAGGAAGGGTTTGCGGTTATTGATGTTAAATCAAAGCTTAAGCCTGAGGAGGTTTATGATTTTGAAAAAGTGAAAGCTACGCTCACGGAGGAAATACGGGCGGCAACATTGAAATACTTGAATCCGCGAAGACTTTTCATTTATGAAGCAGTGGTAAGTCCATTTGCTTCACCAGTATGCAAGAGCCCATAGACACCATACTGAAGCCTGACTATGTCTTCTAGGTTCGAAAGAGATCTCAAAGTTCTACGATCGATAAAAAAGAACGTAACACGCAACCAATAAAACTCGCACATGTCGGTAAGTGCAAATTTCATGTTATTCCTAGCGAAATTAATATCCTAAGTAGTCCTTGAAGTCTAGACTATACAGAAGAGCAGTTTCGTGAGATTATCTCAGAGCTTTGTGGTGAAAGTGCAGATCAACTTCTTAAGTCGCGTGTCCTAGCATTAAAGTAATGTATCGCATTTCGGCATTACAGCTCTTACACTCTTCTGTATCTACTGAGAATGCTAATGGCTTAGCAGTATCTGGAAGCCTTTAAGAGGCCCTCTCTATGACTGGCCTCTCACAATTTGCGATCTCACGACTTTAGATGGGGGACGCGATGTTCTGCGCATGGATACAATTGAAAAAGAGGGTCCGACTGAAGGCTTTCTGGCACTGTATCAACCTTACCACAAGTGGTGCTACCTATCTAGACAGTTGGAGAGCGAGATAATTTTGTTCAGAGGAGCTGACACAAAATTTGGAGGCCCAGGAGGTATGCTTTCTTCTAGTTTCTCATGTTACTCATCGTAAGAGGTGTACTAACGAGGTAACACATCGGCGCCTTAGTACCACATTGTTCTTTTAACAACCCACTTTGCCCCCTAGGAGAGGAGCCAAGGGAAAGCATTGAGTTTCGAGCGTTGGCAATATTCTAACTGAGAACTTATTACCGGTTATCAGGCCCTGAGCTAGGTTGACATGTCTTGAGAGCTTCTGAAATGAAGGGTGCTTCAGGAAAATTGACTTCCTTTCATGTTACGTTTCTAAAAAAACTATTCAATTTTTAGTCTTAAGTTAAAATTTGACATTTAAAAGTTGCCGATTTTCCATTTTATATGGTACCGTCAATGATAGTTTTCAACAAAATGAAGATAGTAATAGAATTGAAACACTAAAGGATTCATTGGACGCTCTCAAAGAGCAAAAATGACTGTTTTGAGACGACTATTTAGTTCTGTTCCTTCTCATCCTCCAAAAGCTTTGAGACAGGATCGAGCCTCCAGATTGTGGCTTCAGTTTTGACCTCATCTCGGGCGAGGTTGCGAATATTTCCACCCCTGTAGCCACTAGGGCTTTTGGTCCTTTTCTTTGAAGGTTCCTTCCGTGGTTCCATTCGTTCGTTTATGTCTGCGGCTTGCAGTTCATTGTCACAAGTGACTGGTTCAGTTTCGTTGACCGGCATCGTGAGTAGATTGGACAGCCTTTGTGTATGTGTTAGTCTTAGCTTTTTCAATTTTGGTCACTTAAATTTCATGTAGGTAGAATCCAGGGTCTATCAAAGGAAAATCACTTGTTATAGAGATCAGCGAAACACATGCCTTGATGGAATGTTTATTTATTGGATCAAATTATCCTACGCTATGGGCGTATTGAGGATGTTGCTTATGATGGTGATGCTTATAAGTGATATCTTACTGACTGAGAGGAGTGGCAGGAATGTGTCCTTTACATAGCAGGGCAGACCGGAAGGTTGCGCAGGTGGCAAAACCAATATTCCAGGCGCCCGACTTCCTCAAATTAATACTCAGCTTCATAAGGGCTCACACTCATTCGCTGATAATATTTCTACTCCACACCTCGGAACCCCATTGGAACCGTGCCACCAACTCTTGAGGCAAGATAACAAGGCATTTACCCGATCCATATGACATATCCTATCAGATAACATGTGCAAGCATGGGTAGATGTTTGCATGAATTTTGAATTTTCTTCCGCCTTGCGCGGCTGGATTCGAGGCTTTAAAAATTCATTGATCCATGGATATTGTCAGAAATGACGGTTACATGACGCGTTTATGAGTGTTGTTGTGTAACGGTACATCCCATGTAACTAAGGAAAAAATCAAGACATCAACTTCGGCCAGATATGATGTGTTTCATCAGCCAATCATAAAGCCCAATACGATGCAAATGACGACAATCCAAGCGGTAAGCTGCATATCTTCCTTGATTCAGAGGTTAAGGAGTGATCGCATATTGCTTTGCTCGCTTAATGAATGAATAAGCTGTCCTCTCAATGATCATATGTGTCTCTTGGATATGCATTTTTTTTCATTCTTGGTAGCTGTCTGTCAGTTCCCGTAACTCCATAGTAATTCCAATATCATGTTTAGTATGGAAACTTGTCCACAGAGGCCAGCAATACCTCGGCGAAGTGTTACACACAAGCAAAATTTATTGAGCCAGGACTTAAACCAAGGTGGTTTATGTTTGCTTGGAACTTTGAATGCTCGCAGCCTTATGGTTAAATATGGCTGAACTGTTTTTGGTAGAATACTTGTGGAACCTCTTGAGGCTCATGCATTGTATCATAGTAGGCTGAGCAGAAGGCCTTATTCCTTTACGACTTCGAACCGACCTCCAATATTAGTTTTTTTTTAAAAATATACAACATCATCTTTTGTTTACTTGGCATTTTTTTGATCGGCCAAAGATCTAGTCATTGCTAAGATGGCTGAACTCGCAGTACTCGGAGCAGCATGCAACGTCTTACAGCTGATGGAAACAGCCGGGAGAATCGTTTGTACAATATATCAATTTTATGATGGAAACGGAACGGCCAAAGAATTTCGTCAAGAGCTACAGCTACTTCGAAGTATAACTGAACGTCTGCTTGAGCTTACAAGTAGCAATTCCGGGAACCATGATGCTTCGAAGATAAATATCCTACAAGTCTTGGATGTCCCTATTCAGAATTGCGAAATTCTGGTGACAAAGATACATAAAGCTATAAACCCGCCCAACAACGATCGGCTTCAAAAGTTGGGTAACTCGATAAAGTGGCCTTTAAAAGAACGCAAAGTGACCAAATATATGGCAAGGCTCAAAGATTACCAGCAAAAGTTCCAAGTGGCATTACAAATTGATGATATGTAAGCTTAAAACTCCTAGCGAATGGTGCCTGGACCCGTTGTGCTAAATTAGATTTTAATTAGTGCTATGGTAGCAGAAATACATAGTCAAGTCAATAAAATTACGAAAGATGGTCGAGGTAAGTAACAGTATATATATATATTAAGCGGAAAACCTTGGGGCTCATGTTTTTTTATAAATAGACCATAAGCGCGATAGTGTCCTCGATTGGTACGGGTTCATTGACCCATGGTTCAATCATGATCTTGCTCGAAACAAGCACGCCGAGAACACTGGCAACTGGTTCTTTCTTAGCGACGACTACAAATATTGGAGTTCATCAACAGGGCGAAGTTTGTATTGGATATTTGGAATACGTATGTCAAAAATTAATCAACGAACTTGATCATACTTTAGACGAATGCTGAGTACTTCTGTTCAAAAGCTGGGTGCGGAAAGACGATATTGAGGTATGTTCTGGTTAAACGTGTCTAAGTCATTCTATAACTCTTCACAGGAATAACAGCTCACTCAAAAAAAAATTGTAGCTCGAGTATTATTCATAATTTGCAGCAGGATATCTCTCTATCAAACACATCAACCACTCGGCCCATAGGACTAGGAATCTACTATTTTGACTTTCAAGTCGCAGAGAAACAATCACTTCTGGGGCTCCTGAGCTCTCTACTATTCCAATTAGCTCAAAAGCTATCTCCCCTACCAGAATGTGTGGAACAACTGTACCATACATGCCAATCGAACGGAAGATCTCACGCAAGTGTTGCAGACTTACTGAAAGTTCTCGAGACAGTAATCGGAAATTTCGATACAGTGTACTTGGTTATTGATGCTCTTGACGAGTGTTCAGGGCGAGAAAAGATGTTCCAGGTATTCAAAAAGCTACTAGAGAGCAACTCTACTATACGCATCATAGCAACCAGCCGGGAAGAGCACGACTTGCGAAGCTGGCTACCACAGGTAGCAAATCACTTCACATGTCTAACTAGTAATAATCGAGAATCCGATATCGAAGCTTACATCGATTATACATTCAAAAACGAACCTATTATGGCCCGCTGGCCTCAAGTGGAAAAAGACGCCGTGAAAAAGGTTTTGGTAGAAAGGTCACAGGGAATGTAAGTGTATTCTAATAAATTAATTGTCAATTGTAGCATTGGTGCAGTTTGCTGATACGAATTCAAGGTTCCGATGGGTTGCCTGCCAGCTGAAGACTCTGAGTGGTTGTCTCGATCCAGCCACTATCCAGGCGACGCTTAGAACGTTGCCAGAGACGTTAAATGAGACATACGAGCGGATATTGTCGAATATTGAAGGCATTCATCGGGATCGAGCAATCGCTGCATTTAATTGGCTAATCGAGGCAAAACTTCCGCTAACGCTAGATCAGCTAGGTGAAGTGCTAGCGACCGATCTGAACAATGGCATGTACA
Organism: Dactylellina drechsleri; assembly: GCA_036971345.1. NCBI lineage: Eukaryota > Fungi > Ascomycota > Orbiliomycetes > Orbiliales > Orbiliaceae > Dactylellina > Dactylellina drechsleri. The sequence continues at coordinate 63,225 of JAJTUB010000039.1, forward strand.
CCTTCAATAAAACAAAGCGGGTTTTTGGAATAGATCTAGTGTTCAAGATTTGTCCTAGCCTAATCAACTTTCCCAGAAATACGACAGACAAGGTTCGTTTGGCCCATTTTTCGGTTTTGGAGTATCTTACGTCAGATCAAGTGTCGCAAGGCCTATCCGATACAAGGTCATTTCATATCTCGAAGCCTCAGTCAGATGAAATGATTGCCGGATTCTGCTTATCGTATTTGAACGAGATTGGAAAACAGAGAAAATTTAGCCCGAAAAAGCTATTCGTAACAAAGACGAAGCAAGAATGGACGTCCGAAGAGATTCACCGCATTCAACAGGACTTTCCACTCTTCGAGTACTGTCTCCAGTACTGGTTCATGCATGCTAGCGCAACGCATCGACGGACGAAGGAGCTTAGTCGTCGAATTTTGCAATTCTTGAACTTGCACTCTACCTCGTCCGATGTTGAGTTCACTATTGAGGATTGGGCTCAATGCATTACACTATTCCAGCTCGACTACCAACATTTAGGTATCAGCTTAGTCAAGAACATCGACTTCAATATATCCTCGCCTATTTGCCTAGCAGCTATGTTTGGTCTAAAGCCGGAGCTCTCGATTTTGCTTAAATCAAGCGAGGACAGTCTTTCAAAACAAGCTTCCATTGATCAAGCTCTAAGAAATGCGGCATTCGGTTACGAAAATATCGAAGTAATCGAGCTTCTCATTAACAATGGTGCGAACCCAAGCGCCGAAGGTGGAGAGTATGGGAATGCAATGTTCCATGTCGCATGTCATGGGCGACCCGAGATCATGGAGATAATGATTGAATACGGCGCAGACCCTAATGCGGAGGCTGTTTTTCAAGCCAACGTGTTACACAGGGCGCTATCGACCCGATGGTCGGAAAGACGCGAAGAGGTGGTAGAGATCCTGCTCAAACACGGGGCGAATTCGCATGATCTCAAGACCGCTCATAGATCGACAGCTTTCGAGTCAGCCTCGATGTTCGGATCAGAGGAAGAGCGAATTCGACTATTAAAGCTCTTTTTGAAGTACAATGCACACCTATCTGCCAGCCTACATGAGACGAAGATTGGATTTTATTCTGCTGCAATCCACGGATACCAAGATCTCGTCAGCCTCTTTTTAGAGGAGCTCATTCCTCAAATCCCGCCAGTCCCTCAAAACCCACAACATTTAATTCGCATAAAAAGACGGAGAACTGAGCTGATGGCGACAAATCGGAGACTATTTATCAATGATGGCTTATTGAGTATCGGGCTTTTGCTGTTCGCGTTGGCGGCGAGACTTAGTAATTGGTACTACCTGCAACAAAACAATCACCTAAACTACCTAGCACTGGTTTCATTTGTGCTCTACCGATTTATATGTCATCTTTCGGTCCCTCTATACCAAAATAGAATAACAACGAAGCAACTTGCTGTTCATGTTGGGAGCTCGAGCGACCAAAACTGTAGCAAGACCGTCACGGCCAGAGACCCGTCCCAACCTCCTTCTATTCCTTGGATGTACCATCCACCTGCCCAGGAGTTTCCAAAGAACGGATTCTTGATGACGGAATGGTCTGCCCTACATTGCGCAGTGATTGGCTCCAATCCACAGATAGTTCGCTTGCTAGCGGAAAAGGATGACAGAACGAGCAATGACCTTGCAGAAGTTGCTCTGCATTTATGTGCTTACGCCGAGGGGGTCTCTAGCGGCGGCGATTTCAAAATAGAAGCAAGAACTTTGGATGACCAACTAAAATGGACAACGGTCCATGTAGCTGGCTTTCTGAAGAATATGGAAGTGATTAGTAAGATGGTGAAGGACGGAGCAGACGTGGACATGCGGGACGCAAGCGGCATGAGCATTCTACATTGGCTCGCGTGGCGTGGAGATCTGGAAGGTGTGAAAACGCTGATTCAACTCGGAGCGAATATCGAGGCCCAAGACATTTGGGGACGAAAACCAGCCGACTTGTGCAACTCGATTCCGAGTCGTGAAGCGATCTTGGATCTACTAAATTGTCAACGGACAGAGTGGCGGAAAGAGACATATTTGGCCAAGGAAGCGCCAAACTTTGAGACTTATCGCGTGTGCGATAAATGCGAGGGCCCTGTGTTTATGGGAGAATTTTATATGCGTAAGATCCAACTCCCTTTATTCCTCTCTTGTTGCATACACGTATAATCTCTCTTTGCCGTTCCGATAAACCTAATCTAACTAGATGCTAACGGCGGTGCTTAGACTGCAAGAATTGCGAAGATTATGACCTGTGTGAGTCGTGCACCACAAAGTATAAAGGCTGCCCAAATCCGCGCCATGAAGGGGGGCTCTGGATAACGCGGAACGGCATCAGCTCCCATATGCCGGGACACCCATCTATGTTGGAGTTTCTAGAAAAAAACGCCAAGGTAGTGACATTCGCATGATTATATACAAGGCATGCGATACAGAATCCTGCATACAAATGCTTTTCATACTCGATCGTAAGTTAGTGAGGGAGAGAACCTCTTATCTTAGATTAAATTTTCGAAATGGACTTGTCGGAGGGAAGGTGTTGCATGTTGTTTTTCTTGTTTGATTTTAGCCTGTCGTGCGATTTCATGTACATATTAGTGCTCCGCAGCTCTAGTAGCTTTAATAATATGTATCAGCTTGACCGCGTGTATCTTAGTTATTTTCCTTTAAGTTTTTCAAATATTAGCAAGGTTACAATATCTAGAAAGTATGATCGATCCGAAATCTTACAGTTCATGGGCCGTGCTTTATTAATATATTAGGAGCTTCTATCATCGTATTCGGGTCGACGTCGCGCGGCATGGCGCGTGGTGAAAAGCCGAAGAATCCTTAAGATCTTCTCATCGATCACACCCGGACAGGATTTTCAGCTTAATTCATTCATGCGACAAAGGAAAGGCTTAGCTTAGATACCACATCAACTGTTACAGTGTTGTGACAATGGGTCCATGAGCATGAGTCCATGCAAGAGCATGAGTCCATGCAATTGCATGGAAGATGCATGAAAAGGTTCCTCCAAAGACCCGTAGTTAAAATTTATTTTCTCCGCATCTCGTGGAGATTTGAAAGTTTCCGCGTATCCTCTGGAAATTTAATCATAGTTGGTGTTTTTGTACTATCGATCATAATGTGCCATAAATCAAAGCTCGATACTCCCAATACGTATTAATACCTCTCTCTGAGGAATGCAGATTCTTAGGGAACAAAACGCACGCCCCATCGGTGCCCAAAACCAGTTCCTGGGAGGACTTGCAGTTCTAGGTAAAGCTCAGATGGATGAATCCATTCGGAACATTTTTATTTTTGATCGAGAACCGTCGCTGCATTAGCACGCAGATGTGCAAGTATTCGAGGTGGCGCAAAAGAGCGTATGTGTCTCGTAAACCACGAAGAGCTGATCAGAGGAATTCAAAGTGGAGCTCAATCGATCATTTCCTAACTGCGCTGCTTGGAGGTGACTTTTGGCAAAACGTGAGGGGGAAAAATATGAAGGTTGGTATCATGAGTCACCTCTAGTGGTACCTATTTTGAAATGATGTGATTTCTCGGGGTTTCTTGGCTCTCTAGATCTTCGGTCGATGAGTTAGGCTCTCATATGGGTGGCCGTCTAGGTCTTTGAGGCTAGCAGGTGCTAGCTACTTAGCTTCAAAGCTAGTGGCGAGTGGGACAGGTATGCGCCCGTGTTTTTAATATTTATTAGAAAGTAGTACTCGGCTCACACGCATTTTATTCTGGATGAAGAGGCTGGCTAATTCGTTTGAAGAATAGGTAATATCTTACTTACTTCTGTCGAGCGAATATTCTTGCTATAGCGTGTGTTCATTCAAATATTCTCACGGCCGCAGGTCGTGCTCGAGGATGTTGTCGCCAAAGCCTGCGCATTTGCGTTGTATCCGGGATTCACCCAGATTTGACTGGTGTGTAATGCTTTAGTGGCGGGACTTCGTAAAGAAACAAGAACCAAGAGCAGCTAGGAGGTTAGCTTCCCCAAAAGAAAGTCTTCTAAATACCGCTAAATAAACCGATTTCAAATGGTTTTATCTTAAGTTTTAATTCAATCTAAACAAATTTAACATTTATATATATTATCAAGTCGCTAAAATCAAATTTGCAAATATTGATCAAATGAAACCTCATGCCTGTTCGTGATTATGATATTATTGTATGTTAGGAATAAAGCGATAGATACTTAATAATACTGGCTGACCACAGTAATCGATCCCAGAACTGGGAGTCATTGGCATATTTATCTAAACAGTGCCTGTTCCATCTCTTCTCCTTAACCTAACAGTGCCATTTACTTCCTCCACACCTACACGTATTCGGTCCTGGTTTTGGGCTCCCAGTTCTTTGGCTACAGCCGACCTGTCCACATTAGTCCTCCTACTAAGCGCAAAGACCTCTTTGATACCAGTGCCGGAATCATCAGAGGATACATGCGCCATAGCTTGCCACGGATCACCGATACGAGTCACTGCGGTCTCCCACAAGAATCTAACCAGAATGATTAAAGCAATGAGAATTTGGAGACCTAAAAACACAGCAATAATTGTGTACCCCACAGGAACACGGCCGTTGAAATGTGTGCTTAGAAGACCTTGGTGTTCCGCTGAAAGCTTGCCCCTCGTTTTGTTCCGTATGGCCCAGACATTCTGAAAATTAACAACTTCCGCGGCGTCAAATCGGTTGAACTTTGGAAGAAAGTCGTAGTAAGCGTTGTTAGCCATAGCGGTAAATATAGCCTGTAAGGCGAGTGCTGTATTGCCGTTAGGGTGATTTTGAACGGTAGAATACAGGTCACCAATCCAGGCTTTACCAATGATCTTATTCTCAGTTGTCTCGATATCACCAATATAGTAGTCCGAGAAGAAAATAGAGCATCCACCCTCCCCGATGGTACTCAGCCCTCCCGCAAGTACCAAACTGCTATCGTCTAGGCGGAGGGCGTCCATGAAAAATATCACCCCCTTGTTAACGTTGTTTCGTTGATGAACCAAAGCCCATCCGATCCGACCTGATCACACATATCTCTAGCCCAACCGTCACTGGGCGGATCCAATTTGAAAATTCCCCGCTCAGAGGTTTCAATCCCTAGTACCAAACAAATTATAATATCATCAAATTTGTATATGGTTAAGTTGTTGCCTCCAGCATAATCTCCTTGTTTAAACAGTATGTAACTAGTAAACTGCAGCTCTTGATTAGGTTTAAAACAAGATATTCCAATTTCTGTTTAACAACATCCATTACAATGTAACAAAGAGTACCCAGAATGGTATTACTGGTATTTTTGTTGGGATTAGCTTTAACCTGACCAATCTTTGCCTATTCTTTCCTTTTATTAAAGTACTTTTGAGCTGTTGCCGAACCAGGGTTGACGAGTACTAGATAAACTCTTCCAGAATGTAGGCCATTCCCCGTCGTAACAAATTCACTCTTCAACCCGCCAGTCCAAGTGGATCCCCTGGTGAACAGCTGGCAGATTGATATGCCGTAGAATCAAGCTTCAACTCGCAGGAAAACCTACATCTGCTGGTGATGACTCGTCAATTTTGTCGAGTGTAACCGTTTTCTGAACTTTTCCATCGACGGCATAAGCGTTACCACTGATGTTAATTTCGACATCCGATATCTTAGGCTTTTGATATATTACTCTTGAATCCCAGACCAATGACGTGCCTTTGAAGTTCTTCAACTTGGAACGGTCCCCTGCTTCGGCGAACGGAAGGACACTGCGGATAGTGACTCCTGTATCACCATATCCGGAGCTATTAAAGGAGCCTCGGAATACTCGGCGAAAGCGGGAAACGTGGTTGGCTGGTTACTTTGCTAATAGTAATATTTTACGACACCACCAAAGTAGAGAGGAAAGCCGTACACACAATCTGTCAAATTCCATTTAAAATTCACAGGTACCGTGACCCCCGTGCTCGCGGTAGGTATCGGCTAAACGATCACGTCGGACAGTAATATCGTAGACGTGAAACCAAGTAAGGAAGAAGTCAGGGCTACAAAGAGCCCAAGACCAATGATCGATAGAATCCCTAGATTTCTAATCCCATGTACAAGTGGGTACATAAATTTTAAGGTATCTGGTAAACTCGGTGCTGTTGCACGCATCATCTAAATAGCTGCGAGTTAAGACGCGAAGAAGGAAACAAAAATTAGAGATTACAGTTCCATGTACTCGGTAGGATTATAAGAAATAGAACTGGAGATCAGTACTTGCCTCGGGTAGAGTGACATATTTCTTCTCCAAGGCGAGCGCGGCGAGCATAGACAAACAAGTCCCTGTTTGAATAGCTATCGCAATTCGAAAGAGTGACGATGGCAACGAGATAGCCCGAACAGCCCGGTCATTGATCACAATACTATGCCAGATCGCATTCTCAATCGTTCCCCACCACAGAAATGCAAACCATCCCATACAAATTATCGCGAAAATTGAGCTTCCGAAGAGGAGAACCGCCGAAAGCAATCCAATTCTGTTCGCTAATGTAGTAGTAGTATCTGTGGACGATACTGGAGTTCTAACATCCTGAGAGTTTTAGTCTACAGATTCTGGCATAGGCGTCGAGCAGTCCTCCTTCTCTGCCATGGCGTTAATTTGATGCGTTGCGTCAGATTAATCAAAAGAGTATATATTAATGGGCAGCAGGCTGAAGCGGCCACAGGGCTATCGTTTTTATCTTTGCTAGGACATTTTGGGCCGACTACTGGGAGAAATGTTTGAATGAACGCCGAGAACCTCCGCTCCCCTTTATAAACAAGTATATATATTTTTACTTCACTAGGTACTTATGTCAGTACTTAAATATATATCTCAAAAAAGGGTCTCCGCTGTCCCGCCTCAGCCCAGCCGCAAAGGTCATCCCTCACGCTGCGTGGAGCCCCATTGCAATTTCGAACAATGGCTTTTTATCACCAATGGGCAAATGACCCCGTGCTTTCTCTCCCCAGTGTGTGTTATGGCGTGCATGTGCATATTTTCTTTGGAGCTGTTCGCAGGCGCGAAACTCTCAACGGGAGCGATAATGGGACATATCTACATATATACATTTCAGCATCCTCAAGCGAGATAGAACTGAGCCTTGCTTGTCTTCTGTTTATCCAGCCCCTGGTTTTGCGTTGAGGACAGCGGAACAGCACTAGGTAGAGAAAAAAACTTTGGCTCATGAATTTGACACAGTAATATTTGGATGCTCTTGAGTGCTCAAGTCCTTGGTCTTATATGATATCGAATATCATATTATAATAGGCACTAATATGGTGTTTTTCACCTTGGCAAATACAGAGGCTTTGAATCCGTCGGCATGATTGGTGGCCAAGACTCAAATTCGGTATATTAGCATGCCAGCCTTTTTCAAACGCTGGATGCCGCATACTGAACGCATCCTGAAGCACCTACGTCTCGGACTCCGTAAAGCTCAACACGTCCAAATTTTTGAACTGCCGAATCGAATCGGCAAGCATTGATCAAGTCGTGTTTGTTCCTGATCATGATCGCGATATCATATACCGAAAACAAAGTAGCAAATATGTGGACTGTATATTTTTACAGTTCTCAACCGGCAGTGCGATGATATCGAATTGGTTTAAAGGAATCAATCGGAACCTAGGTTTAATGACCCCAAAGTCGCCAATCGGCCACTGTGCGGCAGGCCAAAGGTCAAAAAGCAACAAAAACCACACAAATTCAAGCGAGTACCTGAAACCGCCATGCAAAGGCGAAACCACACAGTTAAATACGTTAGATGCGTGTTGTGTTAATGCTTGTTTCGTAAACCGGCCGAACAGCACGAAAGTTAACGCCTTCTTTTCTAGATTAGTATACTTCCGATTCCTTGGAATGGAATAACTCTCGGTTGATGCCGCTAAGGAATTCGATATCATCTAGCGCAAGTACGTATTCATATACGGAAGCTAGAAGTGAGCAATCCGCTTTCTGGAAAGTTGGTTACTTTTCATGTGCCCATTTTCAAACCTTCGCGGTTAACTTTCTGGGATGTATATGCTCTTCTAGCTGGCACGGAAGCTTTTGCGTCCGAGAGTCTACTAGTATGAAGCCCAGTCACCCAAAATGCAACCATAGTATGGTGTTAAGTATATATACAAAGACAGTCGATATAATGAGCTTTCTGCTGCTTCCTTCTCTGCCTTACGTTAGAACTTTCAGCACTCCTTCCATCACGCTAGTCGTGTTTCCATTCTTTAGATATATATTTCTATTTTTTGATTTACTACGGTCCTTTAGTTCTAAGTCACTCGTCGCTGTGGGGCTGTACTAACCTTCTTTAAATTTTTTATTCTTCTATAATTCCTTTAAAATGAAGTATATCTTTATATCTGGCGCCCTTCTTTTCGCCGCGTTAAAAACGACATATGCAGCCCCGGTTGCCGCAAATGTTTCGTGCCCGTACAAGTCTCAAGATAGGGTTGCAGCTCTAGCACATAATTTAAAGACTCCCCCTCCAGCCATGATACCAATCACCAACAGCTCCGTCAAAGCACATAGTCATGATGATGAAGATGACCCGGTTAGCGAGTATCTTGTTGTCATGGCTGCGAATGAGACCCGCGCTTGGAATGAAATCTTCGATGAGATGGGATATAATATCACTCGAATGACCAGCGCACACGATCATTTTACTACCTTCGGAGGCTCTAACAACAACCATGCCGCCTTTCAAACTGAAGATGGAACTCGTATTGATACCTGGGGAAAGACCATGAGAGCATTCACCATGAAGATGAGGTTTTCTGAAGCCGACGCTATCATGGATTCCGAAAATATTTTCTCCCTCCACGAGAACGAGATGGGATACGCGAGTGTCATGCCTCGTGACGACACGGACGTAGCTGCTGAGCACGAGTTTGCTAAAACCCAAGATGAAACCTGGCCTGAGGAGGAATTTTCCACCATCACAAAACGTCAAAATACATATTACTATGCCGATAGTACCTCAGCTCAAACTCAAGAACAGAATACTGCACCATGGAACCTTGAACGGGTATCAATAATGGGCAGAGTCAATGCTAACGGCCGTCGCGCTACCGACCTCACCTTCAATTATGTCTTTGATCAAGATGCGGGTTCTGGAGTCGACGTCTACGTTCTCGATTCAGGAATCAATACCGCTCATGTTGATTTCGGCGGTAGAGCAACTATGGGCTTCAGCGCGTATGGCAATAATAACCAGGATGATCTTGGTCACGGGTAAGCATTGATATTTTGACCCCCAGATTTATAATCAAAGCTAACCAAACATAAAGGAGCCATTGCTCAGGCACGATTGGTGGACGTCGATTTGGCGTTGCCAAAAACGTTAACCTCGTAGGCGTCAAAGTTCTTGCGGGTCCCCGTGGTAGCGGTTCAACATCTGCCATAATGGGTGGACTCCAATTTGCCTATCAGCGCCATATGCAGCGAATGAAGGAACCAAGCTTTAAGGGCTCCGTCATCAGCATGTCTCTGGGTGGTAGAGGCAGCCCCGCCTCGGTTAAGCAAGCCATGCAAATGGCGAGCAACGCTGGCATGCATATTTCCGTGGCAGCTGGTAATGACAATGCGGATGCTTGCGGTTATTGGCCCGCTGGTTTCTCCGCAGATATCCCCATCATCAGCGTCGGAGCCACCGACATCAACGACAACCGGGCCCCCTTCTCTAATTACGGCCGCTGTGTTGATATCCACGCACCAGGTGTCGCGATTGTTAGCGACCATAATCGTGGTCCTCAGTATGTATTCGCCTATAATTGATTTGCATTTCAAAGAACCATATAGCTAACGCGATGTTGATAGGTCCATAACTTCAATGCAAGGTACTTCCATGGCTTGCCCCGCTGTTTCTGGGATGATTGCGGATGAACTTGTCAGAAACCCAAACCTCAAGCTTGACCCGCGTGGCATGAAGAAGTTGATCCTCTCCAAATCTGTAAAGGGTGTCGTTCGGGGTACCAACAATGCTCCAAACATGTTGAACAACGGGCTGAGATGAGGTGAAAGGCGTTCGCAAAAATATCTCAGGCTGCAGGATCGGCTCTTCTCTTAAACCTCCTCATTTGTATAAATTAAAACTAGTTTCTATACCCGGACGTTCATTGTATATATCACTGAATGCATAAATTTCTATATCACCGTCAAGTTTCCAAATTGTAATATTTCAAGTTATCTTCCACCCTAAACTTCTCATCGATAATTGCGACCGCGTATGTATATATCCTTCATCCATATTCTAGTTATATTCTATTTCGATATCGGTATTGAATCGCATTTTGTATTTAGAAAGGGTTTAAGCTAAGTTACTACAGGATAGCACCACGCAGCAAACTTTGAAGCATGTGATATAGCTGCTTTCGGCAGTCGCACTAGCCAAGAAGCCAAGAGGATCGTAGCATCATCAGAGATGTAGCCCAAGATTCGATCCACAACATACTTGCAATACCATCGAAGGATCCATGAGATAATATGAGGCTGTACAGACGCCGAGAGCGCTTGGCAGACGTGATGTGGTCGATTAGCGACTGCGGTTGCTCGTATCCGCGTATACGTGCATCAGTGTTGCGACTCATATGAGTTCATAGCATTCCATTGTATGACTATCAAAAGGATATATAATTCCGAACAATACAATGAGACCTAATAAATCGACTGCCAAAAGACGGAAAACTCACCTGTCTCTAATTTACAGCAGACTCTCTTTTCTAATTTCGATTCGCGAATTCGCCATCCATACAACAACATGCTAAATCTCAGTTCGTGGATTTCCTCCAAGACCGCCTCATCATGGCGGGGGATGGGACCCAAAACCCCATTTACACTCCTCCTTATCACAATTTTATTATCTGTTATCACGGTAATCGTCGCGATTATTCTCAACATTACTTCTGCGAATGAAGAAGGAAATGACTACGGTCCATGGTATATAAGTCAATGTGTACAAATATGGACCCCCCCTGGTTCCGGACCACCTTTCAACAACTCAAGAAATAATATATTATTAAACATATTTCATGCGATACTAGAGCTATAAGTACAAAAACTATATCAATTTACTAACTTTCTGCAAGATCATCGCTTATATAACCTAGATAATATACTGCCTGCGGCTGGATACGGCTGGATTGTCGGAGAGGTACTTCCACCTCTATAATTACTTTATCATCTTCTACAGCTGATTTTACCTCATCTGATACATTAATAGAAGGCTGCTCTAATTCTAATCCTCACTGTGCAGCTATATCTACAAAAGTAATAAATCTCTTGTTTAATTCTATGCACATCTTCTTTTTTTTGACTGGCCAAATAGCCTTTAACTCAGCCTCTGCAACTTTAAACTTCTGTTCCACTAAAGTAAGCTAAACCACAAACTTATTTTAACCTTTACTAATCTTACAAATTATTAGGCATGTAGAGGGATTTTGTATAGAAGATTTAAGCATATAACTAATATCCTAGTTTTTCATAGGCATGACAATATCAAAAATTGGCCTAGAAACTAAAATGGGTAACTGCTGAACTACTACCCAGCAATTTCACAATAATTTATAACAATTGCAGGGGTAAAATCCAATTAATTACTCTCCATCCTGCAATAATATTCTTTACTATAAAAATAGCTATGCATGCTTTAGCATAAAATTAAAAGAATAATGTTTTATTTACATGTATGGCGTTGTTCAAGCTTACAAACTTGTTTAGTTATCATCAATATACTATCTTCAAAACTGAAAAGCATCCCAGATCTAATGGCTAAATAATATGAGAGATATGAGCAAATAGAAACAACATATATATATTATTAAAATAGTATTAAACTATAAACTCGTCAGCTATATATAAACCATCATCAGCAAAAAATCTGAACCCCCCAGAGGTCATTGTGTGGAGCACGGGAGGCTGACAGGGATGTAGGGAGGTTGTTATATGACGATGGGAGGCCGACACCAATCTTAGCATACCCCATCAAAACTTCAAAGCAATTGGCTGTGGATATCCGCCTTTCAGAATCCGATACAGCTTTTTCATAATATTAAATTAATATAAACCCCTTTTTAATTTCTTATTGTTCTTCACTTCTTTTCTTATATTATATTTTTTTAGAATATTTCAGTCCTTCTACAAACACACTTTGTCTGACATAATGAAATTAAAGAATAATAAACATAAAAACAATAACCAATATTAAGATGATACATCTAATCTTGAGCTACTGTATTTAGAATCTATAGTGCAAGTAGTAGCTTCTATTAGACTACTAGCATTAGCTAATAATTTAAAAAAATATTAGTATATTAAATCAGCTGCTGATCTTAATTGTGAAAAAGTCATAAAAGGAAGGTTAACAAAACCTTAACTGAAGCCTATAGGCCCTCCAGCATCTTCAACTAGCTTTGTAAAAATTCCTCTGCCTAAAAAAAGATCTAATAGAGACTTATTATCTAAATACAAAAATCTAATCTTTAAAAAACAAAAATCTGGCTTTTTTTTTTAGTAATTCCGCAGTGAAATCTGGCCGGATGTCCTCCAAATGGAGGCGTACACTCAGAGTCTAGTGAAGGATATTAGGCTAAATTCAATATTTATCAAAGCTATTTGTAGATTCTTTTTTTTTACAGCCTAGATATCATAATTATAAGTTAACACTAGTCAGATGCGCTGTTGTATTAAAAACTTTTGTTTATATTTAATAAGTGCTGTTAAGAATACTATACTAAACATATATAATCTAAACTATTTTGATATCAGTATTTGATTGGATAAAATTAAAATTTTATTAGATATTAAGTTGTTAAGATATCTTGTAAAGGAAGGAACTATGGTTAATCTTCCTGTTAATAGACATCTACAATCTGTTAACAGATACCTACAAGTTCTCTTCACACATCCGGCGATTTCAAAAGTTCTAATCCATTAGTATTAGAATTCGCAAAAAGGAAGAAAAATTAAAAAACCAAATTTTATAAAAAAACTGAATTTTAAAATTTTAACATAAACCACCACATATATTTAGATTGTGTTAAAATTATAAGAAGAAGGTGTTTATAATTGGGAAATCAGTTTTAAGATTGTAGATGGCCATAGTAAGATTTCCAGTGTCTATTACAACATTTTTGTAATTAACTAAAATTTAGTAATTTTTGATAATTTGTACATTAATATAACCAGTCAGACTTAGGAAAAACTAATATCATATTACCAAAATCTCATATAATTTTATGTTAATATGTTGTTAAGCAAACCACCCAGAATTTAAGCTCTTCAGAATTTTGTGCTGGTAGGTAATAATAAAAAGGAAGAATTAAATTCACTACTAAAAAAATAAAAAAAAACTAAAAACATCTAATAAAGGTCTTTATTTATTTTCTTTTATTCCAACATATAACTTTAAATATATAGATAGTTATAATAAAATTTTTTTTCTTGAAATTCAATCAGACACCAAAAAGCAACTGCAGGACTGTAGGAAGGTATGGTCGGACGCCAGAGGTCATACGCAGGACCAGATGTCGTTAACCTCCCGTAACCTCTCATGGCTGGCGGGATGGCTCCAGAACACAAAAGATCGCTGAGCCATCTGAGCCATCTGATGGCTCGGATGTCAACAAATTTTTTTGCTGATGATAGCCATCAACTATTAGTAACCTTGCCTCTAAAAAATTGCTAGTAGTTATTTCCGGCAGAAATACTTTTATTAACCACTTCAATACAATAGTATTACTTATCCAGCCATTTTCTGAGCAGGTTATCTACCATTTAAAATTATTTTTTAATATTTTTGTACAAAACCACTAATCCTAAATAGTCTTTACTTTAAAAATTATCAGGGGATTAAGTACAACACTTGTAACAAACACACATTTAATGAATAAGATCTAGGAGCATAAATGATTTATTTTTATAAGGATCTAACCCTCCTAACAGTTGGAGCTTCCAATAATAAGGCCATTTGTACCCATTCTAACTATTATACCACCCTCATCTACATTATATCACCACTCTGGAAAAATCCAAAACACAGTCTCATACAAGCTGAATAACTTATTTATATTCATTAAATTTATATAATTAATTTGCTGCCAGTCAGTACAACAACCAAGTTTAGTCTTAACTTATAGGTAACAATTTAAGAAGTTACTAGTCCATTATTTACTCAATAGATTATTATCACCTTATATTTTAAAAATTTTAGTAGTAATAACCTGAAATTGGGCATACACAGCGTTTAAAATATACCGGGGATGGCGAGGAACGAGCTTAGAAAAATTTTTTGAATTGGGGAATCAATTTACTCTTTTCCGATTTGGGTTTTTTACCAAAAAAAAAAAAAACCGATACCTTCCCAAATCAGAAAAATACCCCAATACAAATTTTTATTACCCCTCAACTCAGTCCCGGCTTTTTTCCCGGTTCAGGGCAAATTTTCCCCATTATAACAACACATTTTTATAAATATATATTAATGGTTTAAAAAGAGCTACGCAAATAAACTATCACATAATTTTAAATAAATTAAAAAATTAAATATTTAAGATTATATTATTATATTATTCTAAACTAAAGAACTTTAATCTATAACTCCTAACCTGAAGTATATTTAATAAATAGTTTTTTTATATATAATAAATTAAAGAAATGTATATCTACTAATTATAAAAATATAATATAAATATTAAATATAAGTTCTAATTAAAATAATAAAATTCCTAAGTATAATAAAATTATAAATAATTCTGTAAATAAGTACTGGAAATTTAAGTAGAAAACTAGCACCAATACCAGGAAACCATAAAAATTTATTCCAAATTATATTCTGATCTTCAGATTACTAGTTATTTGTATGTTTATTTATATTAGATAAGTGAACTTACCATATGTTTATTTTCATCATATTATCTAAATTATTTTTAGTATAACTATAAATATAAACCAACCAAAATACTACTTTCATCTTAAATATTATATATTTTCTTTTTATATTTACCTTTAAAACCTAATAAGTGAAAGTTATACTAGCTTTTATTATTGTTATTATAATTTTATAATTCTATTTTACTTTTATTGTTTAGTTAAATTTAAATTAAAGTATAAGATATTTAATTTTATAGATTCCTTTTTTTCTATTTAAAATTGAATAATTTTAACTTTTAAGCCAAAGTTTTAAGTGAGTATAAAATTTATTTTTCTAAATATATTCTCTTATTTTTCCCAAATTATTATTATTTTTATTTTTATTAGGGTGAATAGCCTATTGGTTATTGTTTTTTTATTATTACAGATTTTTGATAATTTTAAAATTTTTTTGTTGAAGAGTAATATGATTGGTGGAGTTAACTTTTAGTGTATTATTACTAATTATTATATTATTTTTTTAAATAAAAATAGTTTTTATAATAGTAATAAAATTAGAATATATATTAATAAAATAAAAAAATATTATAAATAAAATCTTATTATTAAAAAATTTAATTATAAATGTTTTAGTAATTATTTGTAGAATTTCTAAAGCTTTTGTATTTTATTTTATATTTGGAATTATATTATTATATAGTTTACAAGCTAAACACTGGAAGGGTTTTTTTTAAATAGAAAGTTTATTACTATACTTTTGATAAAAGTTATATTTATAGATTGTTTTATTTATTAAATTTATTAATAAATATAATAAAAGCTAAATTTAAATATTATATATTTAAAGTTTAAGTATGGATATTGGTTTTTATTGTTGTTTTTCCTACTATTGTAGCAGGGACTTTTGCTAGTGTTTTTAGTCTTCTTTTTTTAAGTGTAGGTGGTTTAGTAGTAAAGATTGTAATTGATTTAATAGTTTTTTTAATTATTTTGATTATATATAAAATATAAGTATAAATGTTTGGAAAAAAAGTAGATGGTCAATAGATGCGAGTATAAGAAAAAGTTGAATGAATAAATTAGGTGAGGTATAGTAAGGTATTCTATTACTTAATAATAGTTTTATATTAATAAATAGAATATTTTTTGGTTTTAATAAAGTTAGAAAATAGCTATAAAAGGTAAATTTGAAATTAATTTTGGTTATATATTTAAATTATATAATAAAAGTTTGAATAAAGATGGGATTTGGGATAAAATTTTGTATAAATGTGAATATATTGGTTTGTTTGTATTATTATTTATATGATATAACTAAATATAATAAAAATATATAAAATTCAAATTTTAAAACTATTTTTAAAATAGTTAATAAATATTTTTATTTTATGAGAAGATTGAATTTTTTATTTTCTGTTTTTTTTTATTTATTTTAATTAAATTAATCTAGTAAATTAAAATAAGATTTTAATTAATATTTTTTTGTTTCTAATATTTCTTATATTTTTAATATTTTTTTTTTTTTTGTGTGTTGTTTCTTATATTTTTAATATTTTTTTTTTTTTTGTGTGTTGTTTGTTAAGTTTAAAATCATACTGTTACTAAAAAGAATAAAAAAAAAATAATCAGTAATATTATATCAGAGAAAATAAGTTTATTTAAAAAAAAGAGGGTTAATAATTTTTTTTAAATAAATACTATTATAAAAATATACTAACATATTAAAAAGACTCCCTTAACATCAAATAAATATTAGAAAAAATATAAAAAGAAATTAACTAGCTAAAAAACAATTAAATATAAACTAAAATATTAAAATACAATAAATAAAAGTTAAGCAATTAGCAAATTATTAAAAATAAATAAATAAAAAAATAAAACAAATAAAAAGAAACAGATTCTAAAAAATAGAATTAAAACAAAATATAAAACAGATTTAAAAATAAAAATAAATTTAAAAAAAATAAAATAAAAGAAAGAATACAATACCCCTCCTACTTCAAAACCCAAAAAAGAAAAGTCCAAATCCAAAATCAAAAAAAGATTTAGCAAGACTTTTAATATTAAAAAAAAATATAATCTATAAAATAGAATTTTTATAAATAATAATAAAATATTGGGATTTTTGACAAAAATTAAAAAAGCAGAGTTAAAACAAAAAATAAAAATAATAAAGTAGAGAATAAAAGTTTAGGTTTTTTAACAGTAAATTCCAAAAAAATAAAATTGGTATTATTAAAATTTAGCAAAAAAGATAATAAGTTTGATCCTAAATTTAATAATTATGATTCAGAGAAAGAAGAAGATTGGGAGGATGAAAGTAGAAATAGAAGTTTAAGTTCAAAATCAAAAATAATTTTATTTTTCAGTATTAAAAAAAAAAATAGGTTAATAAAATTACTTTTATAATAATAAAAATATTCTAGATAATTATATTTTTATTTAAAATAAATATATAAGTTTATATTATTTATAAACTCTAAAATAAAATAAAGTACTTTTAAGCTTTTTATTTTTTATTTTTTCTATATATTATTTTATTTTTATCACTTTTTTTATACCGTTAGTATGTGTTTATAAAATATATAAAAAATAAACAATTTTTAATAAAAATTAATTATACTTTTTTACTAACTAAAGTCTTATATATAAAATTTCAAAGAATATATAAATAATATTCTTTTAATTTATAATAACAATTTTTTATTATTATATTTAATAAAATCTAAACTAATTTGTTTTATATTTATTAAAGATATTTATTTTGTAAAAAGAAAAAAATAGTTATAATATAACAAGAAATATCTAATTATTATATTTTTTAATATAAAAAAATATTAATATCTTTTAAAAGTATATTAATGAAAATTAGAATATAATAATAATAAATTCCTATTTAGTAATTAAATTTATTTATTATAAATTTTTTAAACCAAAATTAATTTTTACTTAAATTAAAATATTTTTTAATAACATATTTTAAACCATTCTTAATAAGTCTATTTCTCTTTATAATTTTAGGGTTTTTTTTTATAAACAGTACTATATCTATAAATCTGCAGAATGTAAAAAATTTAATAATTAGTATAATATAATTTTGTATTTTATATTAATTACTAAATTGAATAGTAAAGTTTTATATCCGCAATAAGATTTTAGATGTTGAACATCAAGCGCCTGGCATTCTTTTTATTAAATAACTCATATCCAGATTAGAGATTTAAAACTTATTTATAAAATTTATTAAGATTTTATCCAACATTCTTCTGTATCAAGTACAAACACAAAAACAATAATTAGTTACCTTAACAACCAAAAATATCAAAAATCCCAAGAATCCAAGCAACAAATAATCCTTACCTCAACTCAGTAGCTAAATCAGTTTGAAATTAGTATTAGTTTTATTTTAAATTAAAAGCATATTAACAATAGCAAAATAGTACCAGAAAATAACCCTTATTAGCCAATCTATATTTTTTAATTAAAAAATCTTTCTTTTTAAATATTTAAAATCAATTTTTATATTGAATTTGAGCTTCAACACAATCAGCAACCCAAACTTCCAATTTTTTTTAAGATTTTTTAAACCGTTACTTAAAATTCCATCAGCATATACAGTTAGGAAAATATTAATAGAAAACTAAGATATTATAAAATCAAATCTTTTAAAAACTTTATTTTTTGATGTGAAAATTTTTTTAATTATCAATTATTAAACATCTCTAAATCATCTTTCTTTTATAACTATTGTAGGGTACTTTATTGATGTCAATTAAAAATTACAAAATATTTTATTAAAATTCAAGTATATTCAAGGTTTACATATAAGACTTATTCTTTCTCAAACTATATTTAATACATTAAAATTTTTTAAGTTTAAGAAAAAGTTTTTTAATTTAACAACAAATAATATTGGTAATAATAAAACTTTTAATTAAGATTTGGTTAAGCAAATTAAAAATGTTGCGGTATACGTACAAGGCGTCAGCCGGGTCGATACGTACCGCTCTATAAATAGAGAATAGGCGGATCTACGATGTGTTGATATCACGATCAATCGATCATCAACCATACATATACAGACCTACATACGTTCCAGCTATAAGCACTGAGCCTTAAGCCCTTACACGTTATCAGCACCAATTTCCGATCTCTAGGAAGTGAATCTACTAGCTGCTTATAGTAAATTAACCGCTTCCACGCTTCTACGGTTGAGAACGTATTTGATCCCTCGAGATAACCCCTGAACTGTAAGCTTACCCTGTTCTCTTGATAATACTGCAATGTCGACTATTACCTTCCCAGCGTGTTTCATCCTTACTGCCAACGGCAGTAATTACTAAGTTTGGTAGGGTAAGGTACGACAGGTACTGGGTTCGAACATCCGGTACGGGTATTGTCTCTCTCGATTTATTGAGGATATATTTGTAGCCGCTCCAGCCAGTACCCCTGACGCCACACAATCCACTATCATGGAAGGTGGTAACCTTTAATCTGTAGCGGAGATCGTAGATACCATTAGTTCCACTCCGGCAGATAGGTATGATGCCGCCAGATCTATAGCTAACATCATTATCCAAAACTCCGTACACAAAGATATCCATAACACTCTCATGGGCCTCTTTCCTAAAGAGATGATGGATCTGCTGAAGCAGAGGTACAGACCGGATACCCAGAGTGCCATAGACGTACTCGAGCGTCGCTTCTTCAGTCTTAGTATCCAATTCACTGGCTACGATGCCCATACAGCCGTAGCGAGATACTTTGAAAAAATTGCACAAATACAAAAAAAAAGAAGCAATTTCTCATCCACTACCTTCTCTTAATCTAGCCTTATTAACACCACCAACAGTACAATTAACAATACCGGCAGAGACTATTTACGCCTATATACCATCACCTAGTTCGCTCACAATAGCTCTGAAGATTCAGTGGCATATACCGTTAACAAGTTTTGTGACTTTATTCTCTTAAATATTACCTGCTACCTTAATGGACTGAGTGCACGTGGACCCGTGCCTCCCAGGCCGAAAAGATCCAAACACCAAGTCCCTCACAACTCACTACCCTCTAACAGTTACCAAGAAGACGATTCTACAGCAACAGCAGCATTCAAAAACAATAAACACAAGTTTAAACATAACATAGACACAGGTGATAAGCAGAATGAAGATCTAGTTATAAACAAAAAGCCGTGTACTGATTTAGGCGAAGGATCAAGTATTGGCACTGGCAGCGTATTTCTAAAACAGAAAGAGAAATTAGTTTATCCACCTTGTGGCGGTTGTGGACGTACAAACCACCCAGAGAGCCGCTGTTTTAAACTACATCCAGAGCTTATACCTCCAAAATGGAAGAAGAAGAAGGCTGATCTTTATCTCTCTATCCCTGAGCCTCATGATGTAGTAACTACATATAGAGCCAATATTTTAGAGAGAATTGAATTCAGTGACTCTAGAACTGCATGGCATATCGATTCAGGCACGAGTAACTGGATCTGTAACTTAAAATCCATATTTAAACCCAATAGTTACGTCAAATTCAATATACCTAAACACATCTGGTTTGGAGATAACTCAATTATACCTGCTGAGGGTTACGGAGAAGTCGTTATAGAAACCAAAACTGCAATCTTGACTATACATGACATGCTATTTGCACCCCAAATAACCATAAACCTCTATTCCATCAGGAAACTACAAGAGAAAGGTATTAACATACATTTTACACCGCAGGGTAATACTCTAATATTAAACAGTACTATTATTACAGAACCTGTTTTCAATGATAATATAGGCCTCTATGTGCTGAAGAGCAGTAGTGAAAGTAGTGTACCTAAAAAGGTATATGATAGTAAAGAGTCTTTTATCTCTGAGTCTATAGCTCTAGCGGCTCACCAATTGGCTACAGATCATACACTCCTAACTGAAGTTACAGACTTGTTACACTGGCATAGGAAACTAGGCCATGCCAGTTGGAGAATAGTACGCAGGATAATGGTAAAAACTGGGGCAGTAGTACCTCCTGGTTTGTAGGGTAATCCATATTGTGAAGTTTGTCTCTTATCCAAAGTATTAATTTACCGCAATTCAATTTCTACTATGACCAAGAAGTTATGATTTATGGAGTGTATCTATATAGATGTAGTGGGACTATTCAAAACTCTATTACTTTATAAGTGATATGTTGACAGACTTGCTACATTAGACAGCCAAGCTAGGTATGTATTTGTAATTGTAGACGAAGTTACTTACTTTAAATAGGTGCGTTTCTTTACAAAACATAATGAATATCGGGTACGATTTATTCAATTCATGACTCTAGTAGTGCACTACTACAGCTAAGGTTCTAGGGTAATGGGAGTATGACTTGATAATGCTAAAGAATTCTTATAAAAAGAAATTCTGGAGTTCTGCCAAAATTATGGTATTGAGATTGAATTATTGGCTGCATACGCATACGAACAGAACGATACCGCTGAGAAAGTAATATGTACCTTACATAAACTTGTAGCTGTAATACTCATTGAATCTGGCTTACCAGAATTATTTTGGGTCAAAGTAATTTTAAATGTTTGCTTTGTTAATAATTGATTCATACTGTCTAAAGAGAAGGGTAAAGAGAGTTCTGAGGCTCTAGATATATAGCTCAATGGTAATCCGGTCGATTATACATGTTTCCACCTATTTAACTACCTTATGTATGTTACAGTCTTTAAAGAGAATTGGACCAAGATTTTCAGTCAGCATCAAATATGGAAAGGTATCTTTATAAATTATATATGCACTATGAAGCAATATAAGGTATGGAATATAGTAAAAAGGTGAATTGTTATCACTAAAAACGTAGTCTTTATTGATAGTGTTATGCCTGCAAGAGAAGATTTTGATTTATATTTCCCAAAAACTAAATACTAAAAAAAACTAAATATTAATACCACCTTATTGTTACCCGTATTTTTAGATTTGTATGATGAAGAGATTTAGTAATAGCTTAATGTCAGGGAGTTATGTAATAAAAAACAATATTATATTGGTATTATTCTACTGGCAGGGGAATCGGCTCGAATTTTCAAATTTACAGTCATCATTGATCTACTACCTCCTCAATAGTAAGAGGTATAATTACAATTGTAAGAATCTATAATTACAATTGAACAAACACTGGATCTTAGTCTCTCTGTACTAGAACCCATTAAGAAACTCACTGCGCTAAAATGTAGTAATAGATTAAAGAGTATAGAGACCGCGCGTGCATTTTGTACCACAGTAGCTGTTAGCTTTGAAGATAAATACTTATGGTATTTACAAGAAGTAGAAATTGCTGCTTTTATAGCTGTAAAAAATACATCTATAGATTTAGACCTACCCCAATCTTACAATGAAGTGATAGCTAGTAATGAGAAAGATAACTAATTAGTTGCAATTTAAAGAGAGATGTTGTTACTTACTGATAATAAAACATAGAATGTATTTTTAGAGGTACTAAAAAGTACTAAATTTCTGAATACACGCTGAATCTTTATTAGGAAGCGTATGGATATAGGGATATTATATAAGGTTAGGTTGGTAATAAAAAACTATAAGCAGTGTTATGAAGTTTATTATACTAAAATGTACGCACTGGTAGTTAATCTATGTATGGTATACACATTACTAGCGCTTACTACAGTTTTAGACTTAGAGATTCATCAATTGGATATTAAAACTGTGTTTTTAAACACATACCTACCTCTTGAGGAGAGAGTCCCTATTGCAATACCCAGTGGCTATACTCCACCTAACAGTATAACTGCACTATTACTATTGAAGTTGTTATATAGTCTTAAGCAAGTACCTTACTTATGGAATAAAAACCTAAATTGTACTTTCACAAGTTCAGAGTTTCTATTTAAGATGACTAAAAATCAAGCCAACGAGTACCTATACTTCTATAAAAGCATAATCATTATCACATACATCAACGACTTCTTAATCTTCTCCAATAATACCTCAATGATATGCAGAGCCAAAGAGGCACTTATGAATAAGTATGCTATTAAAGATATGGGTAAAGTATATCAGTTTTTGGGATTGCAGATTAAATGTAACTGTGCTTGTAGGTCGTTATGGATAGACCAAGAGAAATATTGTAAGAGTATACTAAATTGGTTTAACTTATTGGATAGTAAATTTAGACAAACCCCTATGGATCCAGGTATATAACTTTCAAAAAATAGTTTTTGGCTTGTACTAACTAAAAAAGAGTATGAAATTTACCATACTATGGTTAAAGCGTTGAATTATGTAGTATATGGAAGTCAACCCAATATGGCTTATATTGTCTCAAAATTAGGACAATATTCCTATGCATTTACAGAAAAACACTAGGAGGCTGTTATCTAGGCTTACTAGTATCTCACTAACACTTATCAACAATCTTTGCACTATAATTATAACAAAACCGACCCAAAAGATCTCTTCCTAACACTAGAGGAATATAGTAACACCAATTACATTAAAACTTACAACCATAAGAATATAGCATGCAAATTTATTTCCAAATATCTATACATACTAGCAAGCAGCGCTATCTCATAAAAAAATAAACTCCAGATTATAATTACAAAATCGACCACTAAAACAAAAGTAATTGCATCCAATGCAGCTGGTATTAAAAGAAAATGGTTATGTAAGGTACTATTGGAAGTTCTATTATTGATGTAACTAGATATAATACTACCTCTACTTTTTATGGTGCTGTACATGGACAATACTGCCACTATAACAATAAATAGAATTGGTGGTAATTAATAGAAAACCAAGCACTATAAAATATAATATTTTTGGATATGTGGAGAAATTAAATCCAATACTTTCAGATTGGAACACTGTGATATAGGTAGGTTACTTGTAAATACCATAACTAAGCCACTACCATCTAAAATTTATAATTCTCACATTATACACATGAATTTGCTTGAATAAAACAATAAATAAGTTTTATTAAAAAATAATAAATACAATTTTATTAATAATATAAATGAAACCGTAGAAAACCAAATAAATAAATAAAAAACTAGTACTGTTAGAAGTGCATTAGGGCAAAAACACAAAACTAGCTGCCATACTATCTTTCACCACAGTGTAATTTTACATTCTATAAACTTAATCATTAGCTAATGTGCTTGAAAATTGCTAGTAAACTAATTACTATACTTACACATCGGTACGGACCTGTAAATAAGCCAATTCCGTCATAACATCCTGCAAAGTAGGTAGGAAAGCTGTATTGCTAGGCAGACCTCTTACTGCATCAACCACAACAACCACTTATGCCTGTGTAGTACCTGCACCTTTAGCTCCACCAGCTCCACTACCTCCACCGACTACAGTTAGAGCCGCATTAACTGCATTCAATTGTGCTGTTACATGTCTAACATCAAACCGTAGCAGAAGATAAGGTATATTACCTATTAAGTTACTGGCATTGTCATTGGGAGACTACTGCACCCCTGCCACTATACAGTTGTTGGATATTGGGGGTGGACCTCCTAAGGCTGCAGACATGTTTGTAGTCCAGCCATGGGCCTGAGGAGCTGCAATCGCGTAATACCAGACGGCAGTACCAGGTATAATTGTTAACTGGGGTAGATTACAGATGACAAATAACATCCCGCCTTGGTGTTGAGTTATTAACCTATTTAATTATTATTTTTTAAGATTTATGATCCGGGAGAGATAACTTACACTATGTATAGATGTTGTTAATTAAAGTACAGCAAGTATACTTATTGCTGTATGAATTGGGAGATATGATACACTTTTTATGGTTATTATAGCAGTATTGGTACTGTGGTGCACATATATATACTTGCAGATCGGTGACAATAGTGTTAAATTGGTTCAAATTCGTAGTAGCGGCACTAGCAGCAGCTATTGTAATGTTATGGAGTTATAAAAGTATAAAATAAGTGTGTATACAGCTTGAAAAATTAACTAAAATATTAATGTTGAAAGAAATGGAGATATCAATAAATTTAAGGTAATAGAGATTTAATTAAGTACTCCGACCTGTACTTATACCTTTAGAACTATAGAACCAACTACACACTAATTATAAAATTTTATGGTTTTAAACTAGGAAAGTAGTGTGAAACTCTAAAAATTACTATCTTATAATAAAACAGCACATGCTGCAGATCTACAGCTACTATAACAATATTGAGATTGATATAACAAGTACTATGGTTTTATAGGTATGGGGTTGCTATATATATAGTTATAACCAGACTTATAACTGTGAATATAATTGTTTTTCAGTTACAACATTGGATCTCTAAATATTAAGCGCTAATGCGCACTTTGTCTACGCCTACTACCGCACGGAATTGTTGGTGTTATATAAGATGAGATTGGCACTTAGTACTGTATAATTACAACAGTTAAAGGTATATTGTTAGATCCACAGCAGCACTCAACCAATATAATTATTATTAAGATATAAACTCTATAATTAAGTTCTCCCGACTTGGATTACAACTATTATGATAGTAATACTAGATTTAGTTATACCACAAAAACACTATGATGTTATGATATAGCAACAGGGTAGGTATATATTTCAGTTACTACAGCTTAAACCATAGAACCAGCTGGTTCATAAGTATTAAAAACTATAAACACATCGTGAATAAACCGTCTAAACGCCTCCTACGAGCTGGGGTGTTGCGGTATA
The DNA here is from genome assembly GCA_036971345.1 of Dactylellina drechsleri. NCBI lineage: Eukaryota > Fungi > Ascomycota > Orbiliomycetes > Orbiliales > Orbiliaceae > Dactylellina > Dactylellina drechsleri. The sequence goes on from JAJTUB010000039.1 coordinate 88,809, forward strand.
CGTACAAGGCGTCAGCCGGGTCGATACGTACCGCTCTATAAATAGAGAATAGGCGGATCTACGATGTGTTGATATCACGATCAATCGATCATCAACCATACATATACAGACCTACATACGTTCCAGCTATAAGCACTGAGCCTTAAGCCCTTACAAAAAAATTTATTAGAAATAAGTGGAATGCAGAAATGATGTAGATCTTTTATCTAGCATATATTATTCAACTCGTCTACAAGAATTTTATGATAAAAATTAAAATTTTACCTAATGAAAAAATTAATATTTAATATTCACTTACAAATAAAGAACTGCTTAGTATAGTAAATATAAATAAAAACTTTTTAAAAACACTTTAAAAAGTACTTTTTTTCTTTAATTCTTTTATTAAAACAATTATTTATTAACATTAATATATATTTGTATAGATTTACTTTTTAGCAAAGACTATTATTAAAAGTACTCAACACTATGAACAATTTAAGGTTCTTTAAACTTAAATCAACTAAAAATTTGTTGCCCCTATTAAAAATGTTTTTACTTGCTGGAATTCTTTTATTTAAATATTAATCTGCGCTATCTGCTTTTGCTATATTTTTTTATTATAAATAACTAATAATTTATAATTTATTAATCTTATTCCTACTTTTAAAAAATAAAAATAAATTAAATGGGTAATAGCTTTTCTTTAATTATTTTATTAGTATACAAATTTTATCTTGCAGTTTTGAAATATAATAATACATCTAATATAAAAAATTTATAATAAGTTATTTAATTATCTTGATGATATAAAAGATATTCTTAAGAATAATATTAAATTTTGGAAAATTAGTATTTTTAACATCTTAGAGCTTACTATTTAAAAATTGAGGAAGTATTATAAGAAAATATACTTTTTTGTAGGCCTATTTTATAATTTAGGCAATTACTTAAATTTGGTAGTTAAATTCAACAATTACAAAACATAAAGTTTTAATTATAAAAAACAATATTATAATAAATTTTAGCAATTTTATTTTAAATAGTATGATGGCATGGTTAAATTTGATAATAACAATAAAAAAAATATTTTAAAATTTGATAAACAATATTTACTTTAAGACCTCTTTAGCTTTATACAACATAAAAATATTGGTAACAAGTTTATAAAAATAAAGATATACTATAAACAGCTTTCGAATTTATTAGAAAAAAATATTTTTAAATTTTAGTAATTAAACAAAGATAAGTTTTCTAAATTAGCAAAAATGGTATAAAATGTTTTAATAATGTTTTTAGTTTTGGTTGTATCTGAAAAAAATTTTAGCACTATTTATAACATTTTAAATTATTGTTAGAATAAGATGATACCTTTAATTATTATAAAAATTATAATGGCAAAATCTTATTTTAAATAGTTAGAAAAGGAGAAGACTGAAAAGGAGAAGAAAAAAAAAGAAGAAAAAATGTTATGGTTAATAGATAATCAAAATTAGGCTTAAAAATATCTAACTATTTAATAGTTTATAACTAAATATGGTTATTATTTTCCTCCTTGTTAGTGATGAATTAAAAATAAAAGTTCAATATTATTAAAGAGTTTAAATATATTAATAACTTTAATAAGAATAAAATTAGCTAATTTTAAAATATCAAAAAATTATAAAAAAAAAAAAAAGAAAAAGAAGGTTAAAAAAGAAAAAAAAAAAAGAAAAAATTAAGAATAAAAAAAAACAAAAAAAAAAATAAAAAATTATAAATAAACAAAAAAAAAGTAAAATATTTAAACTTACATCTAAATTTATAGGCAAAAAAAAATAAAATATTGGTTTTATTAAAACATTAATAGGAAAAAGTCTAAAATAACAAAATAAAAAATTAAATTATCATATTTAATTACTTAACTTTATATATAGTAGTTAATTGTCTGAGTTAAAATTCTATTTATTTATATTATTAAGTACTACATTATTTGTGAGTATATTTTAAAACTATTAATATGTGTTTATAATTGAGTTTTAAATTAGTTTCAATTCTTTGTATTTCTTTTTGACTTAACCATCTAGCTCCTCAACTCAGGGAATCCCTGAAACACTTTCAATACCATTTCAAAATTAAAAAATTTGAAAATTTCCCCAAAAAAACTTTTTACTTATTGAAAAAAATCCAAAAAATTTTACCCCGACCCAAGAAATATCCTGACTGGGGTGATGATATCTTAAAGATTTTGAGCATTCGGGGACAGTCATTTTCTTTTTTTTTTCCCCGGCTAAAGCCGGGGAATTCCCCGTCCCGACTCGATTTTTCCCGCCCCGATTTTAAACGCTAGGCATACATAGGAGTGTATTCAAAAATTTTTTAATGCAAAGTTCATTCTACAAAACCTTTTTCTTATACTTTAGAAAGCTGCTGCTGGCTTTCATAAGCTAGATTATGTAGTTATTAAGTACCTAGTTGGTTCTGGAGAGTAGAACGCGGTATTGTATAGGTAGTAGCAGCAGTTCTCAATGACTGGCCGTTTTTGAGAGCTTCTATTGCTGTAGCCATATCCACTTTGTTATATATGCGTTTGCTAGCTATCTTTAATTTATCTCATGAAAAACTAGCTTGTTTGGCTAAATATTGTGGTTGTACGAGGAAGAATAAGATCACGCGTGTGATCGCGTGAAGGCGAGTTTTTACGAAAACGCGTTGTTCAAAACTAGGGGTGGTCCATATTTATACACATTGACTTATATCTCCGTTCCACTTATGAGCAGTGACGCAGCTTGCCTTTCGGGCATTGCCGTGATATAATATGAACGATACTGACGGTTTCGACTAGAACCGGATGGCTCATTATGATGCCCGGACCGTGCCTTGCTCTGCTCTGGACGGCTATTTGCATAATCATCTGCCGATATGCTAGATTTTCGCCTGGGCTCGCCGTCAGCACATATGGCGTCTTTGCTCTCGGTTTGGTCGCCGAAGGGATTCTGACAATCATGGCTTACGAGTATGATCATTCCTTTCTACATTCCAAAACTTGCAGCTCCGGAATGGAAATGCTAATCTAATTTATGTTATAGTTGGCAAACTACAGAACTCGGTTGGTTCCCTGGTGTATTCATGATTATTCTGGCTATCGAGTAAGTTGTTCTCTTCAATAATGTTTCTATTTTGCGACAGATTCTAAGAGGACCGGCGGCTAACTTGATTTTGCTGTATAGCTGCGCCATATTCTGCGGATATGCCGTCATTGCTCTGCGTCGACGGGGTAATATTAAAGATCTGTCTCTGAAATCGAATCCAGATAAAAAATCCAAGTTCCCACTGCAGTCAGTAGACTTTCTAGAATCATCTCTAGAATGACGGATTCAGAACCACCCAACACTCTTATCAACTACGAAATAGATTTATATCAGGATGCCAGACGCACGATTAATTAGTTAATAGTAATAGTAATAGTAATAAATTAATACCAGTTATTCCAACGATACCATACGTTTCTGACACAGGCAGTGAAAAATGAAAGAGCATCGAGAATGGCTAGTACGTTTCATTCAACCTCTGTTTGATATATTGCCCCGCATTGATGGGTTTATACTTTGGCGGCCGGGATTTGCTCGTGCAACTTTCAAGAACCTGATAATAAAGTTAATACCTCGCATATGCATGTTGTGCCATCATAAACCTACCTCGATAGTAGTTTCATAATCAACCCCAAAGAAAAAAGGCACCGAGTACCTCCTCACCCCCGTTCTATTTATCGCCCGATCTATTCATACCCCATCAGTCGCCCACCCTCATCACACCGACCGATTAGATGGCTATAGTATAAACTTACGAATAGTAGACAAATAAAGATCATTCGTCCACCTCGCCATCGAATCCCCCACATTGACAACAAACGTTCCCTTCAACGGAACAGCACTAACCCACTGCCCACTAGAATTCAGCACCTGCAAAGCCTCAATCCCCTCCTGCTGCGCCAGCATCGTAAAACACTCATAATCGCTATGAGCCCCGATACCCAACTGCTTCATATCCACATCATCCTCCTTCTGAGGCGGATAGTGCAATAACCGCATGATACCACCCTTCCCGGAAACCATACCGTCAAAATACTCCTCCTCCAAATCCAACGAGAGAGCGAATAGCTGAAACAACTTCTTCCCAAGCGTGACCATGTGTTCGAAATACCTTGTCACGGGAGCCTTGATGGAGGGTAGAGCTTCCGGCCAACGATTGATTCCTTCCATCTGATGCTCACTTTCGGAGGAGGTGGGGGCGTACTCATACCCAATGTCGAAACCCTCGTGTAAATCACCTCTACCCGCCGGATCAGTATTTTCTCCAAGTAAAGGCGTATACCCCTTATAATTATCTGAATCCTTGATATAAATCTTCATCTTTTCTTCGGTCTCCAAATCGAAGAAGTCTCTAGCGCATCCGAAACAGTCGGATATGACTTTTTCCGGGACGTTGTGGTTCTTGATGTAGAAGAATCCGACGCGGGTACAGGCGTCGAAAAGCTGTTCGGCGCATTTCTTACGATCTGATAAGTCGGGACTAAATGCGAGAGAGAGGTCGAGGATGGGGATACTGGAAAAATCGCCGGGTTTGAGGTCGATTGAGTTTGAGAGAATCTTGCGGGGACCGTTGCCTGTTATGCATCATTATTAACTAATTCCCATAATTTTTTTGGATTGATATAATATTTAGGCAAACTCACCCGTTACAAGGTCAGTTCCAGTTGTTGGTGCCATGATATCCATATCGTTCGGTTGTCGCTAGCGACTTCGGTGAAGCGAATTGCTAGTTCATAATTTAATCCGGAACACAAGAGGTTTAAGTATCACAAGCAAAATCGGAGCCGGCCGAAATCTCGGTCTTCTGCTATCAAGCCCAGCTTTCTCTCTTCAGTTCATGAAAAAAAAGTGAGGCTTCATCCGGGCGGTAAAAGTGGGACTAGTACAAGAGATTCCACTCCACAGACTAAAACGTTGGTCAGGGCATCAAGATGAATGTTGAATATATTGCTCACAGCTAACGCTATCTTTACCTATAAAAAAATCGAAATATTAAACAACGCTAAGCAGAGACATTGCATCCTTCTTCTACACACTCCGGATCAGAATATTAAAACCTAATCCGTTCGTACTCATCGTCATCAACGCCGCACAGGCAAAGCACGTCTCCTCTCCTCTCCAGATAACCGCATTACACCCTCTCTCGCTGCACCAAGCCCTCGCCAACACTTCTTCCCCTTTCAACGTCGCATCGATGACCAATAAGCTGTTGTACTGCAGATATGTCTCCTTTAGATCCACAGCGGGTATTATAGTCTTCCTGATGGCTTTTGTCTCCGTTCTATGTGCTAGATGGCTGCCCACACAAGGATGTGCGGCCACGAATGTCGGGTTTGAGTAGAGAGTATACGACACTTGTGTTCCCGAAATATCAAAATCTACTGCGGCTCTATAAATTTTCAGCGGGGCTAGTGTCGTAGTGATGGCTTGATCTTGCTGCAGCATCAATCGGATGGATTTGAACGTGACCGTCTTGTTCTCCGAGTTGGAGCGAGCGGGGAAGCTAGGTACCGCCCATTGCGCGATATCCGCCAAATCGCTGATTTGCTCCTCTGCATTCATAAGTCGCCCGTCCGGCCCAATCCTCGCCTCCTCCAACTCCTCCGCCGTCCTCTGCGACTTTGTACAAGGGATGGGGATTGTAACTTTTCTCGCGTCAACCTGGCACCATCCGGGAACGACACCCTCAGCCTTAGGAGCAGGTCCGACCCAGCCGCAAACCGTGGTCAGATTCTTCAAACCGCCCAAAACTCCACCGAGAACCGATCTCCTCGGCCAGTAGCTCCTATTATGCAACACTAACCCACAAGTAAATGTCGGAGCTCCTTGGAAATCCCTAATCCCCGGAGATGAATACACCAAACAATTCATAATCAAGTGTCTAAACAGCTTTCCGGGCCTGACCAATCCGAACAGCCAATCGCACATGTCGAATCCGATCGCTTTCCCCGTAATCAAATCATTATACGCCCCTTCGATATAATTTCTCGCTTCGTCCATGTAGGGCCACTTCAATGTCTCTGCAAACCGAATCAACCCCTCGCATTGCCTCTGATGAACGAGAGAGATGAGAAGATGCCTCGGCAATCCCGCCGGAGTGGTTTCTCTCCTCGTATCGATGTTTTGCATCCACAAATCTGAGATCACTAGATTCGCGGAGATGTTGTGAGAAATCAGGCCTGTATAGCTGGCATTGATGGGCTCTTTCAACAGTCTGACCAACAATTCACATCCTAGCAGGATTTGGAACAGAAAATTCTTAAGTCCTATCCCTTGCGCTGCCGTTCCGAGGGTATTATTCGTCAGATGCCGGCAGTTTGAAATGTCTACATACTTGGTCGCATCGACGCGATTCAGTACATAGCAAATATCGGTGATTTGATTCCTCAAATTCGCCTTGTCTGCATCCGTCTGGTTCGGATAGGGATCTGGACCCAAAAACTTTCTCAAACTCTCATACATCTGCATGTTTGTCTCCGGGAGCAGGCGGTTATATTTAAGAACTGTCAGTCTCGATACGATCTGATCGACCGTGATTTCTGGCAGAGAGTGGACCGAAGATAAGGTGATGGGTAAAATCGGTGCCGCCTCGAGTTGTTGTGCCCTGTACACTTCTGAATAACCGGAAACGCTGTATGTTCCTGGAAATCTTCCTTCTCCAATCTTCGATACTTCCATATCAAGATCTATCAGTGTGCATCCGGGGTACAACAGACTGTTCACAAAATAGCCCGAAAACGAAGGGTGTTGATCCGGATGGACGCCTAGCTCTCGAGGAGTCAACTCCTGTGTAGTCATTCCAACAAACTCTACTCTCACCGCGTCGATATTGCCAACGGCAGTGTATGGCTTGATGACAAAACTTCCCTTGTTTCTAATTAGCAGGGTGTTCCGTAATTCAATTACTTGTGAATAGACTGCTTGCTGCGACATGTGTCGGATTGTCGGGTCCGTAGAGTTGGGGTTGGGAGCATAGGCGGGTGGTGCCTCGGAATTGACCACTTCTTCGACATTAGCAACAGCTTCTTCGAGGACTGCAGGTAGACCAGTTGCTGTTTGCCCGCTGCGTGCTGGTGCATTAGCGGATGGTGAGGTCGGTGTATTTGTGGTAGCAGCCGTGGATGTCGTGGTAGCTGCTGATGTGTTCGTCGAAGTGGACGCTGCGGGTGTAGTACGAACGGGAGGAGCAGTACGAGCCGGGGTCGAGGCTGTTTGGGTACTAGAAAGCGATGGAATTCTAACTTGAGGAAGACTCGAAGTCGGAACGGTAGCTGCGGGGGCAGCGGGTGGCTTTGGGGGGCTGACTGGCGAAACAGAGGAACCGAAAAGTGGGTTTGGAGGCCCTGATGTCTTGGTCGGGGTAAAGGATGTAGGTATATATTTCGACGGTTTTCTGTTGGGGAGGCTGCTGGTAACAGGTTTTTGGGCTGTTTGTGAGACAGCCGGCGAGTTAGGGGAAGTAGGCGTTGTAGCTGTCTTTCCTTTCTGTTCTATCGCTCTTTTGGCATTCGCCAGTGACTGCTTTGTATTCTGTCCAACCGCGGTACCACCCACTTGGACAGCCTTGTTATAGGCGTCTACAGCTTCGACAGAATTGCCCATGCTCAGAAGAACATCGCCCAATCTCGACCAGCCTTTCCAGTATGCTGGATCGGCCTTTGTAGCTGCCTCAGCATCTTCTTTCGCTTCCTTCATCTTTGGAGGTTGTAATTTGGTGTATGCCATAGATCTGTTGGAGAGAACAACGGCGCTATCGGGATTGTAATCGAGAGCCATCGAGTAGAACATGACCGCTTGATCAAAATTCTTTGCCTCGACCATCGAATTACCTTGATTCTTGAGGAAATCGACCTTTTGCTCCATTTGAGGGGACAGCTGGACCTTTTGTGGTTGAGATGGAGTTTGCGTTTCAGATATGTTCATAGAACTCAGATCGTGCGTCAAGGAGGCTGTCGTCGGAGTGGATGTAGTCGCAGGCTGTGGGGGAGGGGGAGTTGCAGACGGAGGGGTCCCCAAGGTAGCTCCCGGAACCGGTTTACGGGACACAGATTTTGGCGCGTTATTCTGAGGGAGTTCTATCGGCGCCGGCTGCACGGGTTGTGAATACGTGGTGGTTTGAGAAAACTCGCTGACTGGAGAAATTGGAGATGCGGTTAGATCCGAATACATGTTAGAGCTTGAGGGCGCACTGGGGACGGGAAAAGCTGTATTGTAGAGATAGGGTGATGAACCTGATGGCGGAGCGGTTGGTGGCACCGGGAGAGGTGGGATCTGATATGGAGAGTTACTGGAGGGCACGGGAGCTGGCGACTGGGCGGCCTGGTTGTATGGATAGTTATATTCCGTGACACTCGGGTTTGGTGAGCCTATCGTCGCCGGAGGCGCGGGCATCTGCTGGCCCGGGAAAACAGGTACTAGCTGTCCATTTTGAAGGATGTAGATGGGTTGGCCGTAGGGGGCCTGCGGAGGATATGCATACTGGCCCGGTTGCGGCCAAAACTGGCCTTGGGCTTGAGAGTTCGGAGAAGCAGAGAATCCCCACTGAGATTGCTGGAGGGGTTGCAGAGGAGGTTGTTGTTGCGGGGATGGGGATTGCTGGTTCGACTGGGCCGGAATTTGGAGAGACGAGGTATTCTCTTGAGGGGGTATGAGGCTCGTCGAACTGTGGCCGGGAGCTTGACTGGACGTTGAACAGTACAATGTTAGCGAGCTGTCAATTCAGCGACGGGCTCAAATCGCGTGCGCCACTGCAGATGGCCCATGATATCAAGGAAGAACGATCGTATCGAGACGGACGAACCTAGTTTGCGCAGCGCCTGGTCCCAGACCTCCCTGTGGATTGACGGTATTATTGCTCTGGCCGGCAGTGCTTACGGTAGAATTAGTAGGAGGGGGCCCGGAAGAAGGATGGACGACGGAGTTTCTGTTCTTTTTGTCCTTGCTTCTGTTGAACAAACCCATGACGACGACTCCGGCCAGGCCCGGCGAAGTGATACGAGGTTTAGGGTCGCGATAACGAAAGAGGGGATAGAGGGAGGAAAGGGAAGGAGCGTAATGAGTGAAGAAAGAAAGAGAATAAAGATGTCGTCGTCGTGTCTAAACAGACCAGCTACGGGGGAATGCTGAAATAAAAATGGCTTCAAGTGATCTTATTCGCAGGACCTCGTAACGTTACAGTCCCCTCCGTCCCTTTTTCTCTTCCATGACAAAATGGCGCAGCTGTGACAGCAGTGGACAAAAGCGTAGTTTTTTGTTGCTCTTTCCTACTTTAATAGAACCTCAAGTTAGGCGCACGAGCTTCCCTTGCCAAGTTCCAAGTTTGTGGTTGGGAGCCCGGTATGGTATGGACTCTGTCGTATCAACGCTTCAAACCCCGGCTGAAAAGACCCTGCTGATGGTCTTGTTATGGTGTGTAATGATGGTTTCAGGCAGCAATGGTGATGAACAAGGCCCGGCGGAGGCTCTCGTTATCGCCCTTCGCTTGGTTTGCGATATCCAGAAGGAAGGAGCGGGGAACCAGCTAGCTTAGCTTGTGGATATGCGATTCTTGAACTCCAGCGGCTTTGTCATGCACAAGCGTGGATGGACTAACTAACGAGATATCCCGGCTGTTAATTAGTACCAGCTTTATTGGCCGTTTTATTGTCTTGTATATTTGATATAGGAATCGATCTGGGGAAGGTTGCACCGACCAGGCGATGGCTGGTATTTTAAGTACCAAATACATCCACCAAGATAGATGTATACTATTTCCTTAATACCTGAAAGAAACGAAATCGACGATGGAGGAGAAACGAGCTCTCATTGACGATTCGACGTCGTATCGATACCGGCAACTGCGACGACGCGATGTCGTAGTGTCCTCCGTGTGGAACGCTGTCGGTGCCTTTGTCGGGTTCACCTTAGCCCTTCTCGTCGTCAACCAGACCGGTGAGTACTTACCTGTCATATATACCAGATATCAAAGAGATAGTGGTATGGAAACGGAATGAAAGTAGCTGACTCGATCGCGATGGAACGCAGAAGTGTGGTCCGCTCAGCGATGGCAACCATCTTCGACGTCGTCCGCAACACAATCCGAATACACCGGCCAAACCATCCTCGCCGCTGCCCCGAAGGACCTCGACTTCCAATGGAAATGTATCCCCCCTCCCCCGCCGTACCTGGTGGCCGACAGTCGCATCCACTCGCACCCTGTTGTTCTCGCCGCGCTCGCCGATATAGAGATCTCCCTCCGAGCCAAATCTCTCTTCTCCAAGGATGCCTTTTCCGTCAGTGTCGTTCATGCCTCCAAGGGCAAAATATTCGACTTTCACAGCGGAAGAATCCGTACAAACGAGTCAGTTGAAGACTCTCCCGCTCCAGTTGACGGGGATTCCATTTTCAGGATCGCATCCATTACGAAACTGTTCACGGTTCTCGAAGCTCTCATCCTAGGCAACCAAGCTCGACTGAAAAGCTTCAGTCCGGAACTATCGCTGGCAACCAGGCTGCAGGATATCTTGCCAGAATTCAAGCTTCCATCTACATTCAAGGAAGAAGAAGCTACAATAACCTTGGCGCATCTGGGCAGCCACACGGCCGGCCTGGGGAGGGATATCGGAGAGCTAGAGATCGAATCGCTTGACAAGATTTCATACCCGCCTCCAGATGATCTCGATCTGTTCGAGGACTTTCCCCATAATCGGACAGCTGAGGAAATTTTGAAACTGATCTCCGAGAGAGATTTGATCTGGCAGGTTGGCCAAAACCCAAGCTGTACGTCGTGTCATGGCTCATATATGTAAAAATGATGAAAAGCTGACTGTAAATGTAGATTCAAACACCGGTTTCTCTCTTCTCGGTTTGGCTGTTGAAAAATATCACGACAAGCTTTTCAAAACAGGCAAAGGCTTTTCTGCCATCATGCAAGACGATATCTTCACTCCCTTAGCTATGAATAATACCTTTACCGGACCTATTCCCGCGCACCTAAGAAAGCATGTCACGGTGCCCGCTTCCAAAAACTTTGTCGACAAGGTCTTCGGCCCCGTTCACGATCCGTACGCACATCTCCTACTTCCGCAAATGTACTCTTACTAACTGAGATCTAGAGCCGGTGGTATCTTTTCTACAACAAACGACATGTCGTCCCTACTTCACAAAGTTCTTCTCGCCTCCAAGCCTCTTCTGATTTCCCCTGCTCAACGCTCGACCTGGCTCAAATCCCAGCATCAATTCACAGACGGCATTAGTTCCGTCGGGATCCCATGGGAAACATACCGGGCCATAATGCCGGATTATTCCGTTTATAACGTGTACTTCAAGGGTGGCGGCCTCCCTGCCCAAGTCTCCCAAATATCGACGTTCCCCGAATTCGGATACGGAGTGATCGCTTTAACGTCCATCGGTCTTACTGAAAAGGAATTCCGTGATGGCGGCAATATCACTGACCCTACAGCGGTATCCTTCCAAATCCACAATACCCTAGCACCGGCTCTCTGGGTCGCCTACAATAGTATTCTCGTGCAAGATTACGTGGGCATCTACGTCTCCGGTGACGGCTTTGCAAAGATCGCATTCAAAGACAGTATGCTCGTTCTCGAAAAGTTCTTCGCTAAAGGGGTGGACGTTCTCCTCAAATACGATGAGATTATCTGGACTGAAGTCGGAAAACGACCGCGAGTTTATGAAGGCGGAGCGAAATTATTCGCGACTGCGTTCGAAGGACAGTTCCGGGCGACGAGTATAGGCGGGTGTCCGTGGGTTGGGTTTGATGCGTACGTATTACGAATACTTTCCAAAGTCAAGAGATTAAATGCTAATACCATTCTTTACAGACTTACTACCAAAACGGGATGGGGGGTAGACAAGATTCTGATCAAGAAGGATGAAGCTGGTAAAATGGCTTTGTTCTATGAACCCATGAAGTCGAAGCTCTACAAAGTCGCTTGAGTTATAGTACTCTTATTAATGTACACTATTATCAATCTCTCTTCTGTAACCATAGCTCCCATTAAATACGAAACTGTCATCGAACTTATGCTTCACGCCTTACCCCCCTTCTTCGCAAAATAAACATCATAAGCCCTCGCCCAGCATTCCCCGCTCTCTTCATTCATCCACCGCTGACTTTCATTCGGATACTCCACCTGTTCTCTGAAAAAGTAATTCTCCTGACTCCACTCCACCACCTTCCCCGCCAACTTTTCATCAGCGATAAATTTATCGTAAGCGGCAACAACGGTAGAAACAGGTGTGATGTGTTCTTTCGGGAAGAAATCCTTCAAATCGCCCGGAAATATGGCAGTAGGCACCAACGCGGGACAAATAGCATTAACCCGAATGTCATCCTGAAGATAAGTCGACGCCACGGAGCGATTGAAATTTATCAACTAATGCAACCTCATGAGTTCACCCTTCTACACTATTACTATTATCGAAAGAATTGACTCACAGCAGCTTTACAACCCGCGTACAACGGATTCGTCGACATGGGATACAACCCCGCCGCGCTACTCGTCAAAACCACACACCCCCCTTTCCTCGGATTCCGCCTCATATACCACCCGGCAAGTTTAACACCATAAACCACCCCGACAAAATCCACATCTATAACCTTCAAAAACGGCTTGCCCGGTATTCCCGTCTCCTCTTCCTCCTCCGTTTCTTCGTAGATACTCTTCACATCATCCATCCCCGCGTTCGCGGCGAAGAAATCGATACGGCCGAATTTCGAAAAGATGGTTTGGAAGAGGGAGAGCTGGGAGTCCCATGATGAGACATCGGTAAGGTGGAAGGTTGCTAGTGGGGTGGCGAGGAATTTGAGGGCGGTGGAGCCGGAGAGGGGGTTTATATCTGCTATTACGACGTGCCAGTTTTTGGAGACGAGGTCGGTGGCGAGGGCGAGGCCGATGCCCGCATTAGTGTATTTTCTATATCGTTAGATATCTTTCTAACATTTTCTTGATATTATATACTTATGTAATAGATTAAGGTGGTTGAAGGTTGTCTTCCCAGAAGCTCCTCCCGTGATTATCGCGACTTTAGATCCTGTAACTTGTGTCATTTTCTCAATTTATTCAGTAAAGCTAGTTAATGGTTTATTAGAAAATATCTATATCAACTCTGCGTAGATTATATATAACAATATACATGAAAGAGAGTGAATGGGTTGTTTTGTTGGATTCGGCTCAAGGGTAATTTCCGAGGCTTCGGCCCGCAAAGTTAAATATCGGATGTGCCGTCGTCTATACTGGGTAAAAAACCATGGTGGCACAAGATATTACTTTATTAATTGAACTATAGACCTATAGAGAGCTTGGGTTTGAATTGGTTATTCACGTAAGTCTTTTGATTATCAGCTCTGACTCCAATCAAGATGGCTATAGACATCATATGTTAACATAAAATGTGACCCGCCAATGGAATAACAGTAATATAAATCCAATCCATAGCCAATACGAATTATATCAACCTCTCAATCAGAACTCAAAAAAATGAACTACCTCATCACTGGCGCCGCAAGAGGCATCGGCCGCGGCCTAACCCGCCACCTCCTCGCCGCCGGCCACCGCGTCTTCCTAATCGACTCCAACCTCCCCGAACTAACAAACACCACCACCATCCTCCTCCGCTCAAACATCCCCCAATCCTCCTTCCGCACATCCCACACAGACCTCTCAAACAGACCCCAACTCCTCGCTGCCCTCACCGCCGCCGCCGAATTCCTCGACGGCAGAGTAGACGTCCTCATAAACAATGCCTTCGCGACACCGCACGTCTGGTCTTTCGACGCGTCCATGGCGTCACAGACGGTAGATATCATGGCCGAATGGGATGAAAAGATCGCGGTAGGCCTTACCGCCCCGTTCCTACTCAGTCGGTTGTGTATTCCCTACCTTACCTCCACCTCCTCCACCTCCACAACTCAAACGGGACAGGTGAATATACACCCAAAACCGGGAACTATAATAAACATCTCCTCAACCCGAGCCCACCAATCCGAAGAAAACCACGAGGCATATTCCGCTGTGAAAGCGGGTATATTAGGCCTAACCCAATCCATGGCAATCTCACTCGGCTCGCAATATAAAATCCGAGTAAACGCGATATCACCGGGTTGGATCCACGTCATGGATGAAAACGCGGACGCGGATGCGAGCGGGGTAAAGTGGGAAGATGGAATCACAGAGGGAGATCACAAGTGGCATCCTGCGGGGAGGGTGGGACGGGTGGAGGATATACTCAAGGCTGTGGAGTTTCTCGTATCCTCCGATTTCGTAACGGGGACGGAATTGGTGGTTGACGGCGGGGTGACCAAGAGGATGGTGTATCCTGAGTGATATACTTCATTTTAGGCCTGTGAAATACCATTATCACGAGACATCGAGGACGGTATAGGTTAGATTTAGAGGTACCTCCCGATGAAGGTTAATTCATTGATATACTTTCATCGTTAGATACATGCTGAAAATGCAAACGGGAACAAACGTTTTGAGGAATGCTTTTTTGTTGTTTTTAAATTCTGATAAGGATGGAAGGAAGGAAGGAAGGGGGTTGTGCTAGACTTTTTGCGCCGATAACGCCGTGTTCCTGATATACAAGGGGTATTTTTGATTTTGCAAGTACGCTTTTTTCTCTGTGTCGGGACGATGAAGGAAAGCTCGAGGAGTAGGAGGTAAGTAGGTGGTAAGGGGGAAACAAAACATGAGATATATCGTCAGGGAAATTGGGATGCGAAAATAAAAAAAGTATGGATGCCGCTTAAAGGAACGTTCATTCAAATCAAACATGGTTCATAAGCGGGGTAAGATGCGGCAAATGCAGTCATAAAAATGGAAATCGAACTAGAAAATACTTAATACATATTAGTACCACAGCAAGATGAAAAAGGCACGAAAAGTGTCAATCGGGTGAATACCTCGCGAGGGGAAAAGCTTCGGAGCAGCTCCATAGCTTCCAAATCACCAATGGCAATAGCGGAAAGCTAGGGGCTGTCAGGTGTCTAGCTTGCGACCTTGATTTCCTCCTCCAACTGCAATTTCCAAGCTTCGGTCGCGGTGTCTCTCAAATATTCTTCGTTCCCTCTCGTCGTGGTGGTGGTGTTCTCTTCCTTATCACCGGCCTCGCTGGCACTACCATCCGACAATGGTGGAGAGAACAATTGCTGCTCGGCATTAGTAAACATCTTTAAGGTATCTTCAACCGTCTCCTCATCATCCAATTGAGCCTCAAACTCTGGATCTTGGAGTAAAGGATCGATGGCAAAACCGGGGAAGATGGAGCTAGTGTCCGGGATGACGCGAGTTCCAGCCGTAGGCAGCACCGTCGTCGGAGAGATCGCCGTGCTGCTAGCCGCACTGTTCGGTGCCGTGCCCGCAGTACGCCCAAACATGGGAGCCACGGGAGCGACGCTAGCTGGTGAGGTCAAAGTCTGGTCCAAGATTTGCAGTTTTGTCGGCCTGGTGTCATTGTCACCGAGCTCGACAGCCGACGCGCGTCTCTTGGTCGCAGTCTTCGGCGTCGGAGGGGTGATATCATCAAAGATATTGGGAATCCCCTGTAGAATCGCGGCCGAGAGAGCCTCCTCTGCCGTTTTCTTGGCGGCAGCGGCATCAATTGTCGGCGTCGGGAGGGATAACTTCCTCTCGGACGGTGCCTCTGAGGATACCGTGACGGATTCCTGGGCGTCCTGACAGACTACCTTTAGCGAACAATCCAATTCCACACGTTTACATATTTCGAAATGGAATAATTGGAAGGAAAAATGATCGTACCGAAGACTGGGACTCCCTCCGCGGTTCATATTTCCGAGCCTTCCTCGAAGTCATGCGAGTGGTCGGTTTACGCTCAAAGTGGATCATCCGTTCATGACGCACGACGAGGTCCCTGCAGTGGAGGTTTTGGTTTGGTTAGCCTCGTTACGGTTCCCACCAGCACAGCTTAGCTGCCCAGCATCATCGGCTGTCCCTCCAAGCGAGCAAAAAAATATTATATCTCAAATCAACCCCTCCCCGCCTTCAATCGGGACGCAGGGTATCGAGATATGTGTATATTTAAAAGGTTTCTCTCCGTCCGATCGGGCTGCTATATATATATGTGTGTGTGTGGGAAAAGCATACTTTCTGGAAAACATGCACGAGCAGACGGAACATCCGAACGGCTTCTCTTGGGTATCTAACGCCACAAATTTACTTCAGTTAGCAGCTTGTTTTTTCCCAAACTAGATAGCATGATATTACGCAGCACACTAAAAGAGCACAAAAAATTTTCTATGGAAAAAATAAGAGTATATAGAGGAAAAAACTCACGACTCCTCTCATGCCTGGCCAGATGCTCGGATCGTTTGAACACATACTGGCAGAAACGGCAGGTGTACGTCTTCGGAGGTTTCGGCACTCGGGCGGTCTTGGTCATGATGATGAAATTGTATAGCGATGGAGGGAGGAGAGAGAGAGCTTGATAGAAGGAGACAATTAGAGCTTTTTCGTGGGTCGTGGAGGCGTCTGTCGTCGTCGTTGGCGGGGCGAGTATTTAATATGGAGGAAAAAACCAAGCAAAAGTGTTTGTTGTGAGGCTAATTAACCCATCCGCTGCTGCTGTTGCTATCTTATCGAAAAAGGTAGGTTCGATTGATTACAATTTGACTATTTGCTCAACCGAAAATCGACTGCGAAGACTAAACTTAGCTGGCAGCGGGGCAAGCTCGTAAATTTAGCTGCAGAAGAACGAAGAACGGCGGAGAACTCGACGCAGCTGGCCGAAATGCAACACCTCCCAACGCAGAGGATCTGACGCAAATGGCAGCCTTGTTTTCGCACACGCATACACACAAGTGCATAGTTAATACGAAGAGCTCTCTCTCTCTTTTTCTAAACCGAAATATGGAAGCCTTGATATCATTTCCACGATGGTAGTGATGTCACTTATTTTCTTGTTATATGAGAAATCTCTAGTGTCAAGTTGTTCCAATTCACTAGCAACGCCAAGAGCCTTATGGCTTACGTGTGGTATGTATACAGCGAATATTTCATATTATTTAATTATTTCATTTCCAATTCAGATTGCTCTTGATATCGTACATCTATAATGCTATAACTATCAAACAAAAAAGAAAGCCAAAAAAAATAATATACAAATTACAAGAATATGCACAAAATATTAGTATTATTAACATTCAATCATTGTCGCTCGACATCTGCTGTCTTCTCATCCCCGTTCGAACTCGAACTCAAAGTCGGAGCCTTGAAAACAGCTGGTTTCCGCCACATCAACCGGGCAGCAATAAAAAACACCGTCCCGGCTGTGATCAATCCTCCACACAGCATCTGAGCACCCTTGAACCTCCCGTTCGGAATATCAATCAAAGATCCAGCTACCGGGTTTCCGATCAATAACCCTGTCGCCGCAAACGTAAAACTCATCCCCATCCTCGTTCCAATCTCATTCGGCTTCCCACCCAAACTCGCGATCACCGTCGGCGGCAAGCTCACCACGGTGCCGGACAAGAATCCGTAAAAGATCGCAAAAATGACGTTTGAGGGTATCGTTCGTACCGATACCCAAGCCCACCCTAGTACCGCCGTACCCAACGCCGCGGGGATCATCGTATTGATTGGGCCGACTTTATCCGCCACATAAGTAGGTATGATCCGACCGAATATCGAAGCCACATTCATGATTGTGAGCAACTGGTACGAGAAATCCCGGTTAAGTCCCAAAATCTCCCCGGCGTAACTCTGGATGTGAAAATATGGAATGTACAATCCCATAAACGTGACAAACAACCCGACCGACGCGATCGTATACGCTGGTTCTTTGAAAGCACCGGGTAGAAACAAGCTTCTAGGTCCGGCGGGGAACTGTAGTTGCTTCAACGTGACCAACGAGACGACGAGAAGCGCCAAGGTCAGGAAACCAAGAAACCTCGTAGACCATCCGAATCCAATCTTATCCACCAATGACCTAAATGCGACGGAGTAAACGATTCCTCCAACGCTACCCCCCGTCGACGCCAATCCTGTCGCAAAGCTTCTCTTTGTGGTAAAGTATCCCGCGATGATGGCGACACTAGGAACAAATAGGAAACCCGTCCCCAGTCCGATACACACACCCTGTGCGAGCAAGACCTGCCAATACGTATTCGCTATGCTCGTCATCATGATGCCAAACACAACGAGGAACGTGCCGGTGTATAACAGCATCCTGAAATAGCCTTTGTCGTAAAGCGGACCAGTGAGGACACCGACGAATAGTAAAAGAAAGCCTTGAATGGATCCTATCCATGAGATATCCGTAACCGGTGTTCCACTCAAACGTGCGGTAGCGTAATAGTTTTGATAGACCCCAAAGGCATTCACGAAGCCCTATGACAATCAAACAATAATATGATTGGTATGTGCGACGTATACTGATTATGCTTAATCATCTGGTGAAACAAGGTACTTACCCATGTGGCCAAAAATAAGAAGAATGCGGTGAAGACCTGGAGCCACGCTTTCAGACCTCCATCAGGCGGTACCGGTGTGCTAGAGTCATTTGTAACCTCCTTGACCATCTCTACATCTGATGTTGGCACCTCTCTTTCAAAATTTACCTCCTTCTCGATGCGCTCGAGAGATGTAGACGCGGATGTGCTCGTCGAAGTAGACATTTTTGGGAATTTTAATATAAATCGAATTATTACTATTGAACTTTTTTACCCTTTCGATATTCCCCCAACAGCGAATTCTCTGAATTTAAAAGCCAAGAAATATGTCGACAAAACATGGCACCGTCAAGGAACAGATTATTAATGTAGCTTTTCAAAGCAAAATTTATAAATGCCTTGCAGCAAGAAAACTAGATGAAACGGCATGTTGCAATATTTTTTTTACCTGCCGTCGCAATGACTCAGCACAGTTTACATAATGACCTAACCGTATCAACAGTAGTAAAAGAGATTGAGTACGTAATAATCTACGGATATATTGCCGTGCTCCTCCATGGTATCCATCAATAGCGCATCAATAAGGTATATGTTTCTCCTGTTTTTCCTCGGCAAAGAGAGCTCGCAAATCGGACATTTTCCATCCACCAATATTACCGTTGCATTGGTGGTTGTTCTCCATGTTGACGGCAGTCCCTTGGCCTTGCCAGTTGAGATTCGGTTGAGCCGGGTGGTTGCTTCAAACTTTTTTGCTTGCCAAAGCGCCGGTGAGGAGCCGCAGTGGGGCTAAGCTTAATATTGAAATACAACGTATGGCAATACATTTCTCAATGCAAGTCGATTTCTAGCTTTGAAGTTCTAGTAGCGAATAATGGACGAACACTAAACCTGATGATTACTTAGTTATGTAAGGTGTCCCGATTATGTGAGAATAGGCTTTCAAATCTAATCGTACTCTCGGTCGACATATATCTAACTTCATATTAGCTACCATACTGTACCCAGTTAGCCGCCATTAATACAATCTAATAATATACCCAGAGAATCAGAGGGTTTAGGTATTAGTAAGTTCATGCACATACAATACCACGCCATTGATTCTGAGACAGTCTCACAAAAATGTTACTTCAAGTTGATCATCGAAACCGGTTTTAAACGTGGATATTGTAATTTATTTTGGTCAAGTGAAAGTCTCCACTTATGTACATGTGTATCCTCCCACCCCACAATCTCCTCAAGACACTCTCTAAGCCTATAATCAGTTAAATTTGTCAGTCCAAATACCCCAGAACCATATTGAAACATAATCCGTATTGGTAATAAAACAAGAATACGTACCGTGGGCTCAGCGGTCGCAGTAACAGAACACGCATACAAAGTCTCAGTCGTGGTACCGCAGGTAGGACAGCAACGCTGGGTGACAACGGTAACAGGCAACTTGGCGTTCTTGCAGCAACATGGAACCTCGGTAACACGGATGAATAGCGGGCAGGCGATCTTGGGGCACACAGCTGCAGTGCAGTATATTGGTGGTCCGATGGTGACGGTGCGGGTACCGCATGAGACGACCGGGCATGGGGCTGGGGCGATGGTGGGAGTTGGGGTTACAGCCGGGTCTGGGATCGGGTTTGGAGACGCTTGGACGCTGTTTAACAAGAGTGGGAATGTTAGTGAGGATGAGGAGATTTGGATGTTATACGAACCTAAGCGCCAATGCGAATACGACGGTGGAGATGCTGAACTTCATTTTTGGGGATTCGAGTTTTTATTTTGTTCAAATAGAGAGTAAGAACAAATTACGTAAAACTAATTGCAGATTTGAAGTGGTTGACTGTCTGACAAGTAAGGTATTCTACAATTCGATTTTGGGATACGGGGGAGAATCAATATCCTTTTATTCTCCACGAAAAGACCATTATCAGACACCCCAGAAGTTTATATCTCCCCCTATCTTCCTCATATTCCAGTCTCGGAACCAGACTTTTCATTCCTCCCTAGCTCGACAACGTTATGATGATTTTTCTTCGCTTCCTAAATCCTTCCTGTGTAACTGATAATAGCCTTGAATACCCCAGACTACCTTGAATGTTCTTTTGAGCTAGGGGATCTTCCAAGGAAGAAAACATCCGTAGAATATAACGTTTAATAAGAACCTTTATCTTTAACCTTCTCATACAGGGATCACCAGCCGGGTATATGTATAGCATGCGCAATATCTGCCATCTCATCAATCCACCTCACGATTAATTTATTTGTCAACCAGATTCAAAGCTGGGGAAAGCTTGTACAGTTGCCCACCAAAAGTAATGCGCTATTTGCAGACCGTGCTCCCGCAAATGGTTTGTTTTTTCAACAGTTCTTCGAGACTTCACTGTGATTTGAAGATTTTCATTTTGAAAAAAGCACAAGGATGTAAACTTGTGAAATTTGTTTTTCGAAGCTACAATAAAAAGAATGGTGAAGCGGGGAAGTTTTGCTTGAAGTATTTACCATACAAAGAGTGCACGGTCAGCAGATAACGACTTCTGGCTAGAAGTGAGACATCCCTAGAAGCGAACCACAACAAACGAACCGAAATTTTGTATGGGCTTCACCTCGCATTTCGCGCTATCATCACTCATCATCACTACAACCACCCCATCACCACCACCGCTACCACCACGACCACCATCACCGATCTAAACGATGAAATGGGCACCGAAATGATCACTTTAACAGATTTTCTGAATACGACAGTTATATACCACCAGGCAGCCGCTTAATGGCCGATAGGGTGTGGCCAGGTCGGCGGGTATAGGCGTTTATGGCGGGTCTTGTAGTAGATATTAAACTATGAATATTAGTCGGACCGGCTTCTAGATCATATGTATCAGAAGCCTGCTGATCGCACTTGGATGGTGGCTGCAAAAACGGCTGGAATTAGTGGTTTTTGGGTTATGATATCGTTGTGAATAACCATTGAAATCGACGCGTTTTTTGGCTGGGGAATTCCATATTGTTGTGGTTCCTGTCTCACTTCTCGGGATGTCTCACTTCCCACCATAATACGTTAGCGCATTATTTTTGGTGGGCAACTGTACCCCTGATGTGCCAACGGCGGATCCAAGTTGAGAAAATCTTTCTGCACGAATTTCTTTTTTTTTTTTTTTTCGCGAATCGCGAGGAAAATCCATATTGTTATTTGATACGAAAACTTCTCGATCAACCCTTTGAACCGCGCGGCCGCCAAGCTTCACGGATGGCCGGGACGAAATGGCTGAACTCACTCTCGCTTCGAATCCTGCAGCCCTGGCCCTGATGTCCAGCTTGAAAATGCATTAATGATATTCTACCCGAATAACTTGTTTCACGAAAATAGTCGAGTATTTAGCCTGATAAGCCAAGCGAAAAAGTCGCTCATTGTTTTGCCTTCGACTAACGTTAACCCTATATCACGTAGAGTTGTAAGTCGTTTCTTGGGTATAAGTCAATCTTTAAGCTGACATTATGGTATATATACGAAACGCGTTAATGACAATAACTAAGGGCTTCAAATATTGATGTCCTAAAGCGCATCCTTTCTATACCGTGAAAGTGACGTCGCAATGAACGTTTCTTAATTCTCCGGTCTATGGCAAATGTTATGCATATGGGGTGTGATTTTTTTCGGTCGGTGGAGTTACAATTGGCCGACGGGACCTCCCGTCTAGCCTATATCGCTAAATTGCCTGAACCCTAACTTACTCGATACGTCCAACTCCTCGAGTCAAGCTGTAGCTAAACTATAATACTAATATTTCTGAGTCTCATAGAAATTTCCAGTCGGTGTATTTGAAAAATTCGTATGCGTCTTTAGTTTTCTCTTTTCGTTTGCGATATTCCATGGTCAGAAGATAATTAACAGTGCACTCTCGAATCCATTTGTTAACGGTCTTTAGTTGCGCTGGCGACCAGGGTAACGGAGACGAAATAAGGTTAGCAAGGCTGCTTTAAAGCCGATAGGGAAGGTCCGACTGCGTTGCAGGGCATTGTGCTTTCGAAGCCCGCAGCACAGCAGCCACGGCTCTTCCAGCTCATGTACTCACCCAGCACATCGATTTTTGTATCTCTTGTATCAACTATGTGAAAAAAGAGTCAAGCTAGCTTTGCCACCCCACTGCCGTCATATAATTTCAAGACCAAGCGACGCAACTAGCTAAATAATCGTATAAACGCACCTCTTGCACGGCTAGCTTGAAAGAACTCGGACGGCCAATATGAACGGCACAGAAAATGTTCTCGACCTTGAATGCGGGAGCCGCCAAAAATACTCATCCTTCTCGATTCCTCAGCTTACCTCGCGAAATACGCGATGAGATCTACAAATACCTTCTATTGTTTGACACAGATGCCATCATCCAAGATTCTCGTGCCGAAAATAATCACCCGCTTTTATTCCACATAGATCCTTCTATCCTTCGTGTGTCCCGACAGATACATAATGAAGCAGCGGAGATATTATATTCGCATAACGTATTTCCGATAAAGGTATATGTAATGGCACATGATTCAGGAGCGACATGCGGGAACCGTGGACTGCGAGGGTTAAGGTATTTTACAAATCGCCCTGGGAGTCTTTCAACCACTCGCTATCGTTCAATGACCAAGAGGTGTACGTACAGAGCTTCATAGTTTCAAGGCTGGAAGTTTTTAACTTTTTAAATTGCAAAACTAACGCTTTCCAAATTTGAATATGGACAGAAAACGAGAATACGTATCTCAACTGAATCTGAAATATTGGGACCCACAAAGCATTATCCAATTGCAAGCTCAGCCACTATTCAACGATTATAAACCGGAAGATTGGATAGAGGCGAAAGAATATCCCGGTATAGGACAGTTTTGTTCGCCTTCACCACGCTACCGACACTTGATCCGGCGCATACGCATCGAAGTCCAGGATAACCGGAGTGACCAATGGTTCAGCGACATATATGATCCTATCGACGGCATAAAAGCCGCGGGGGCAAACTGTTCCAATATTCTCATGGCTTTTCTTCCACGCCTTCGCATATTGCTGGCCGATGCCAACGGAATTCCGCATGTTGATATAGTTGCCAAATATTGTTTTCAGCCCCGCAGGCTTTTTTCCCGTCGGCGTTCCCAAAAAGACGGGACCGTCCCCCTTCAAATTTCTGCTTCGACCTATGCTGAGATTATCAAAACGGCCTGGCTTTTTTCTAGAGGGAGATGGACATGGACCTTGAGCTCGCCAAAGATATACAATGCAATGTCCCAGGTCTTCTCCACGCCACGCTTTCCGATTGCGATAAGAGCCATAGTCTTACTCAAAATAATTTTGAAACAGAAATAAGAGAACTCAAAATTGAAATATCGAACACCCGTTTCTGGGCGACTCAGAAAGGCCGCCTCTTGTTCGTGAGTGAGACGACTGAGGTTTAGTTCAAAAGTGCAATACAAAAATGCATGGTTTAAATTTGGATATCCAACACAGAGTCATCCGACAATTGCAATCTCGATATGATGGCCTACCAAAACCAGTAAACAGAGTCGCGACGACCCGAACAAATCCACCTCCATACCAATAGCACGTGCCTAATCAGGGCTTCAATACGATCGCTCTATGGGGGCAAACCAAGTCAGCAAAGTCCAATCAATTGACCAATAAAACGCTGGTGATAATTGCAGGACGTGATTTCGAACGCGTTCGCGCGCGCCATTTATCTCACGATATAACATACAAAGAACCTTCAAAATGGCCAAAATCTCAAATCTTCCCGTTGAAATTATCTCGGAAATATTTCGCAACAGCTCTACTCTCGACTATCAAAATCTCAAACCTGCAAGCTCTTCCACGATACTGCAACACAATGCTACCCCCGCCTATGCATCTTGAAAATCGACGCAGTGGATCATTCAGACTGGAAGCTAGTTCGCAGCTTACTCAAAACCCCTAAGCTCGCGAAAGAAATAAGAGAAATTCGAATGGAATGGTACCGTCGCGACTTAAACCGCTTGAGGAAACAACAACAATGCAATGGGAATGGACAACAGAGGAACTAGCAAAGATCAACGAAATTGCAATTTCTACAAAACTTTTCAGCCCGGATGGCAAAGAAACATCTCATGGAGGCATATATCCCCATACGCTAGATGCCATCGTAGGCGGCATCAATTCTGAATCTCTCCTTCCACTTCTTTTATGCCTAACCCCATCATTGGAAACGTTGGATCTGGGCACCGCAGCTCCCGAGTTGATCGAATACGAACACCATTTCGGGGACGATGCTAGAGACGCACTCCAGTTAATCGTATCCTGTCTCAAAGAAGAAGATAGAGAGCACTATTTCGTCCCGGAAAACCCACGCCACTTTTTTGACAATGAAGGGTATGAGCCCACTGAACCGGAGGAGAACATTGAATACGACGATTTGTATAGGGACTACATCTCAGAGACCCTCGACCAAGTACTCGAATTACATGCTCCTTTCCGGAAAGCCGATGCTACCGGCAGACCTTTATGCTTCTATCATTGTTTCGACAGAAAGGAAATATTCTTGCCCGCGTTAATCAACCTAAAGCATCTTAAAATAAAGGGCGACCATAATATGCTCAACTTTTACGGCGGCGAGGCATCCGCAGCTCTATTTTATCTACCCAATCTTCGAACGATTCGTATGAGCAACTGCTATTCGCCAGATTGTTTTGAAGGTACAATACTACGGATGACAGGCTCATCGGAAGGGGCGAAGGCTCGTAATCTAAAACAATTAGAGATTTCCGGAACTTATGTGGAGTTTGAGGATCTTAAATACATAGCGAAATCAACAAGCTCATTGGAACACGTTCATATCCACGTCCCACCGAACTTCAACTCTAGAAGATTAGATGTCGAGGAGCTTGGAAAAATATTTTTGGCCAATAACAAGGCCACGTTAACACGAAAAAAGATCCTTATCACTGATCAAAGCGATTCGAGCTGGGGGTGATGGAAATTTTGAACAGTTTTGGTAAATCCGCTCTGCGGAGCTAGTCTAAACGGAAACTTGCGGCCGTGTATTTAGCATGGAGTATTTGATAACCTATTTCATGAAGTTGCTCTTGTCGTCCATCCCTACAAGGTTTCCCTGAATAAACCATAACACCAAGTTTTTCAAAGACATCGTTAGAAATTCAAGGGCCTTTGTAGCAAATTAAAGATGACTTGATCATGTGTAGAGCATGGCGTTTAAACACTACTTCTAAATAGTAAGCTGAATTTATGACCGTTCTTATACTAAAATCATATTAATAACAAATATATTAATGTCTACTATTAAGCTCTGAATTATGAAGAGACAAGTCAGTCCAGATCAGCCCGTCTACTTGTATTGCCGCATGCTTGTTCGGAGATAAATATATTGTACGAAATTCTACCCGAGCTCCCTGTTGTCCTATCGATCAAGCCGAGAGTTGATCTATCACATGCTTAAGTATTTCATCGAATATAATTCAAGGCCCCATGTACACAAAAATCATGAATAAAACCAATAATTGAGATGTGGTGCCACATGTGGCGGTGTCTCCAAACCGCAATGGCCTCGAGATTATCCCTCTATCATGATAGGAATTTCGAATATCGATACATGTATTACCTGGAATCTCTCGCCGGGATTCCCTTGAGTTAAAGATATGCCAATCCGAGCCTGAAACTCATCCATCCTGTCAATTGCTTAACGCCACGAATGCTTGGAACATGTCGGGACATGTGGTGCACGAGGCGCAGGCCCCTGTAAGCTGAGGAGACCGTTCCCTTGAGCTTGACATTGGGACCCTAGATTTGCCGTGGCAAATCTTAAGAGATTCTTCGCGTTCACATAAAAGACGTCAGCATCAACCTCCCCCTGCAGGAAAATATAATTGAATGATATTTGTCGACAGGAGCAATTGCAAGGAGTTCCAGAACCTGCATCTTTTAATTTAAGCTTAACAGGGCTCTACTCATCAACATGCGCGATAGCTAGCACGCACATCGATCACCCGCATGGGCCAACATGGCTAGCCATGGTTTGCAAAAGATATGGAACGCTGGCTTTTCTGGAAACTTGTGGTCCTATTCTGATATTATCACAACCCACCGCCCAAACACGGAGTTTAGAAAGTCAACGACTTCCCATTGCACTCAGCCCAGCGTGACCTGACAGATCATTCAATCGATAGATGGAGTCCAACTGACAGGCCCATCACGAAAACTCAAGCGCCTAGACCCCACCGAAATCATCAGAGGAGACCATCTTCGAGGCCGGATAGGGCAAAGATTAAAATGGGAGGGGTTGCCAGAAGTCGAGATCGTTAATTCGAAGCCCCGCCGGTCGATACTCGAACCTCACGATGAGATTTCGGAATCTCAAACGACGAATCATCCAAATCTAGTCGTATGCATATGCACATATTTGAGGTTTAATTAGTTTTTAATTTTCCAAGGAGACCCCCTTACTTCTTTTAGGTTCTGTCTAATGACGAAGCTGCTACTTTGATGTGTGCTCGCACAAAGTCGCTAGCTCGATGCGAAAGGTTAATCCCGAGCTTCGCATAACCTTTCGCGTGAAGGAAAGCCGTAGCCTGAGGAGACCACTCCGTTCGAGATGCATGGCGTTTGACAAGCCCGGCACAACGTAAACGTCCAGGTGCGGTGGAGACCCTTCCGGGAAGGCATCGCTCTAGCCGAACGAGCGTTCGTCTAAGGAAGACGTTGAAGCTGCAAGGGCGCTGAAATTGGAAGGATACTGCGCCGAGGAGAGCTGTGAAGGACAACCCACGACACCGAGACAATGAAGAACGGTCAGCAGCTCGCGCTCGTGGACTCGGAGGGTGGAACAGAGAGGACCATGAGGGGGCGTCTCCTCAATGCAATGCATGAATTCTATAGGACAATTCGAGAAAGTTTCTTCAAAATTCTCTTTTCTTCGGGTCGAGATGGAGTTCCCAGATGGGTGCAGCCGCTATCTAAGGGCACTGGAATGCAGATATATTTAAGGAACCAGAATTCCCCGCTCTCGGAAATCATTCTCGACAGCCTCATGCCGTACTCTAGTCCCTGCGACCCGTTCCAATTTCCGGCCGTTCATTTCGTCGTCGTCGTTAGCGTCCGCTCCGTCTGTCGATAGCCAGTTAACTGAAGTCGGTTTTGATATATAATATCCTCTCTTCTCCCAACGACCTTATCCTCCGGCAGACCCAACACAGCTACTATTCATATTCACATTCATATTCACCTACAATCACAATCACATTCTAGGAAAAGACATTCTCTTACCTGATAACGGGCCATCTATAATTAGTTCTAATCATACCCATCCGCATATTCGTCACCATGCCCAGCAAATTTTCCATCGTATACTTTGCAATCCTAGCCACTACGGTTGTGGCTGAAAATGCCATTCCCGTCCGGAATATAATCCCTCGTTTCAATCGCAGAAGTGGTAAACAAGTACTAGAGGTCGGCTCGTCACTCTGCCCCGCCTCTGAATTCCAATGTCTCAATATCGTCGGATGCTGTTAGTATTATTCCTATCTCATGCTATCGCCATTATCACTCAAAAATCAGTTGTATAATCTAATAATGATCGTGGATAACTACAGGTCCTAACGGATACTATTGCGGTTCGTTCAACGGTGCCAATGGATGTTGTCCTAATGGGACGAACTGTAATACCAATGGCGCTGGGGGCGGCGGTACTGGAGGTGGCAACGGAGGAAACGGCTCTGGGAATACTGTCACTGGCGGTAGTGGCTCTTCTCCTACAAACACAAATGCCAATAGCTCGTCTCCTGCTGGCTCCGGATCTGGTGGGGGTGCTGGTGGTAACGGGTCTCCTCCATCCAATACCGGGTCTGGATCTTCTCCAACTGGAGGACCTGGTGAGAACGGTGGTGCTAAACCTGGTGCCCCTTCGACCAGTACTGGGTCAAATCGCGGCAAGGGTGGGAACGGAAACCCAGCTACTCAAACCGGCTCTGGAAACGGTGGTAACAATGGTGCCTCCCCAGCTGCTACTACCACGGACAGCAACGGCAACGGCAAAGCGGCCCCTACCGATGCCAATACCGCTGGCGGTAAAGGCTCTTCATCAAGTACTGCAAAAGAAACCGGTAAAGCTGGAGGAGAAGGCGCGACAGCGACCAGCACCCCGGCTTCTACCAAAAGCACAAAATCGGAAGGCCCCGCGACTACAACTGCGATGGAAAGCTCTCTCATCATTGGGATGACGGTTGAATCGCAAACAACATCTAGCTGGCTCACTGTTCCTACGACAGAAAGCGGCGGCAATATGATCATTCCGGTCACTGGAGATGCTACCTCCACGACAACGGGAGCACCCAGTGCAACGACAAGTGCTTCTGGAAGCGCCGGTGTTCACATTCAACCTGCATCCCTCTCGATCACTTTCTTCTTCTCAGCATTTGTTGGAACAACGATCATGCTTGGCGGAACGATACTCGGCGGCATGATATAATCAGTACTTTTCAATCCGCACACCTAAATATAATTTCTAATGAACCTTGGCTCTTTCGATACCTTTGTCGATTGTTGATACACACATGGTTTCTACTCTTTTATTCTTTATAATTGCTTTTACTTCGCTTCAGATACCAAGGCTCGCACACGACTTTTTTCACCTGTACATCTTTTTATCTTTTTACGTTTCTGTTCTCAACATACGGCGTTTTATCGCATCCTTTTGTTTATATGGAGAATAGAAGACATGACATAACAGCTATCGTGGTTGAGGAATGGGGATACAAATGAATTGATATTGATCATACTACAGCTCTTTGAGGCAGGACACGTAGATGAGGCTTGCATTGTAAAATCATAACCTTGAGAACTACCAAGCTCACCTAATGCTCACATCTGTAGCAATAATGATGATTAGTAACGCTGTGGCGAATATGTGATCCATAAAGTCGAACTTACAAGCTATAGCCGATTCCCTGAATCGCTTCATTATCCCTGATGTGTATTGATCTCTCATCCATCAAATCCTCTCTGTATCCCTCCGCCTCCTCTCGGGAAACCACAGGTGGCAGTTCCTGCACGATAAGTCTAAACACCTCCTCGGGAAGCTTACCCAGAGGACCTTGCCTCAGTGCTTCTTCCACGTACTCTCTAGCTTCGGGCTGTTGGGGAGCGACCGTCCGACTTGTGGGAACATGGTTCTTCTCGCTCGGGTCACACAAGAAGAACACCAAGATCTTACGATACCCCGGTTTTGTCTTATCGATCAACTCGAAGGGCTGGACTTGGTGTTGATAGATGTTGGGGAAGGCGATGGCTCTGTTTTCTTTCGTCTGGATGCTGCCGATTTCTTGGACGCTGTTACCCTCGCGGTCCATATTGTGGACTGTGGTCCAGTTGGAATCCTGTGGGAGTTCCATCATCATCTCCTCCATGTCTATGATTGTACGGCGGAAGGCGAGACTGGAATCGGTAATGTTCTCTTGTGCGTAATAGTAGATGCCTGTGGAAATGATTCGCTCGTTCTACGGAGTATTAGTAGTTGCTTCTTCCTAGCAAAATATTCTGATGAAGGAAAGTTACCAGCATAGCCTCCACGTGCCAGCTACCGCCGCTGTATTTGGGCTTCTCCGGTGTGAGAAGTATATTGGCCAATTTAACGATAACTTTAGCGGTCTTTCCTTGTAGTTTTACGTTATTGGTGATTGCAGGTTCACGCCACATGGCATTCATCTGAAGTGTCCCCATATCTCGAACTTGATATGGAGCCGCTTGTGTCTTTTCTTCGTTATCACCCACGGCCCAGTTATCCTGCTCCAACTTGTCACGCTGCTGTTCGCCTTCTTCGTCATCCGTGAAGGTCACAATATTCTCGTCGTAATCTACGGTTATTTCCTCACCCTTCTCAAACTCTCCCAGCATTTTATCCCACAGCTTTTCATGCGATTCGGGGGTGATATACTCCAAATCTTCGCTGTCTCCGACATACCCATCAGGACTGCTAACACGTTGCTGGCGGTGCCATTCCCGCGCTAAATCCCCCAAGACGTGGTTGAACAGCGGTACGAACCGTTCGAAGATTCGTTCCAGGATAGGATGGAACAGTTTGGTCTGTTCCGGCGCTGAGAGATTGTTGATGTAAGACGCAATCTTGACCTTTCCATCCTCACAGACCTCGAATTCGGACGGCAACCAGCAGTATTTATCGGAAAAGGCATCATCTATCGCGTCTTCAGGGAGCTTGATCGGTTTGCCGTCTGTGAGACTTATCGAGCGACCGTATATTACCGGCCAGAGAGACGGGTGAACGAGATCGAGCACTTGCTTGAAAGAACCGGGATGCCAGTCCTTTTGTTCATCCGGCACGTTCTCGAGAGTAGCGACCGCTATACCCCGCCGTTAGCCCGTGTCAACCATTTCGTTTATACAGAAGCTAGTTACTCACCATCGATCAATTCCTTCCGCAGGCCTTCATCTACCAGACTATCCGACCTCCAGACGCAGTCCATATCAGGCTCGACTCCAGCGGCAGCCGGATCTTCCCTCAGCTTTTCAACATATGGCTTGTATCTGTTCACCAACTCGTCATAAACAAAGTTTATATCATCTCTATTCCACGTCATGACCTTCTGCCAGCTCGAGACGCGGTCTTGAGCTTGTGCTTCCCGTAGCCATTTCGCAACAAGAGCGCGGTCGAGAATCTTCTCGGTCCAGTTGGGTTTATTACGGATGGCTTGGGAGAAGTTACGGAGGTATTGCTCGCGGAAGGTGAGAGGTTCGGCGGGGTCGTAGTCCGAGTCCAGAGGGTGGGGGTAGAGCACTGGGACGTCGGTGTCGCCGGACTCGGACGCGGACATTATCGCGAGAGTATTGGCGCGGTACGCGTTGCGGTTATTGGATTTTGAGAGTGGCCTTTTGAGTAGACGAGACCAATTGAACATGCACTCCAGAAGCGGGGTAGAAAAAAGATTGCAAGGCAGGAAAGAAACAGATCAATTTGCGGGAGTACCAATAAACGAAGGCGATAGGACGGGGTTTATAAGCTTTTGGGACGGATAAGATAGGGAATTGTAGCTTGTTCGTGGCGAATCGAATCAATTGAGCAATGCAATGCATGCAATCGAGCGAGAAACAGTTGCAACAATTCGATTAATTCGCGCGTTCAACTAAAACACGTGCGCTGACAGATAGTGACACTTCAATTGCTAAATTGGCGATATTTCTGAGTCTCGATTTTAGCTAATTTGGTTACATTGATTCAATTGATCGATTGACTCGCGTCGTGGCGAAGCTACAAGCTTCTCAGTCGAGTCACATCACGCTTGCATAGCTTGGATCCCTGCTTGCACTTAAGCCCCCGCTAAGTCACATCCGCAATGATGGCCGTATTAATACGTATTAAGACGTATGAATACGTGGAGAAGTATTTGGCACCACGAAAACCGCGCAAATTGATGACAACAAGTCACTGGCGTATTCACCTGATTTAATCCGAGCCGGCATCATTGATGATGATTGTATGAAGTTGCTATTATCCCTCTCGAGTGACCGATTGAGGAAAGACCATGTCAGCGGCCAATTGCCACTTGGATACGGCACGTTCAAGCCTCAACATCTCTAGGCTTTCCAACAATCCCATGCTTCTTCGTCCATCTGTCGTACAGGTCGGCAAAGTCGTCCGCCATATATGCACCAAATATCTCACTAAAATACCCTCCCTTCGTATATGGATCTATGCCGAGTTCAATCATAAATTTTGTAGCAATCTGCAGTTTAACCCCGATTCGTTAGCTCATCCATTTCATGAATTCATAGTAGTCCAGCAGGATACTTGGAGAGAACAGAGTAAAAGTTGGAAACATACCGCCAACCAGTCAAACGTTATCAACGGAAATTCGTTCG
Organism: Dactylellina drechsleri; assembly: GCA_036971345.1. Taxonomy (NCBI): domain Eukaryota; kingdom Fungi; phylum Ascomycota; class Orbiliomycetes; order Orbiliales; family Orbiliaceae; genus Dactylellina; species Dactylellina drechsleri. The sequence continues at coordinate 121,147 of JAJTUB010000039.1, forward strand.
ATAACCCTACATGCCTGATTTGCGTAAACCTCAATTCATAAGCTGTCGTCCGCTCCAGCTCTTCCTTACTCGGCAGATCGAGCTTTCCAGCCATGTACGCCGCCGTCCAGAGTCCCATCACCATAGCATATTGAGTCGTAGCAGGGGTCGGGGCTACACCCAAAAATGCTATACTCCGATCCGCAAACTCAGTCGGCACAGTGTAATGGTATAGCCTGAACGGTCCCGATTCCTGCGGTGGTATCCGTGGCGGTCTAGGGGCCTGTTTGAGGATTGGATTATCAGAAAATACTCGGCCATCTGCCTCTTCTTCCAACTGCTTCCATTTCTGCAGGTATTCATCCGTGTAGCTGGTCGATGGTAGCCCGAGACTCATCTCTAGCTCTAGATTCTCTGAGAATAATGAAACGCTAGCCTTCCACCCGGTTGCGAATATGACGGCATCCGTTTCAAACTTGTCTCCGGAAGCTAGCACCACGTTGTCTCCCTCCAAACCAGTCATCGTATCACGAATGACCTCGATATCTCCATTCCGCATCGAATCGTAGACCTTGATGTCATAGTTATCAACTCCGATGACATGGTACATCCAAAACGGTGCTATTTCGGGTGTCACCTTTTTGACATTCTCAGTCAAAGGTTTCAGTTGCTGCATAGCAAAGAATTTCGAGCCGTCCATAAAGAGCCTTGCGATCCAGCGGCCTATAAAGTTCTGTTTGAAAAAATAGTGAAGTCCCGAGAATCGTTCGTCTTGGTAAAGCGACGGCATGACAATCGAGGGAACACGACAAAAACCCATATTTTCAGCGCGTCCGCCGTTCGGTAGACGACTGTCCAGAATCCATACCGGACCACGGCCTTCCTTTCGAATCACCCACTATCATAGCATTAAAAGATGTTACATCTCAAGCTCTTGAATCGACGGCCATTCATACCTTGACATATTTTCCTGCCTTCACCAACGCCACGATATTATCCATAGCACCCTTCCCTCCACCGTACACTGTAACATTCTTCACATTTTCAGTATCCCACTCCGTACGCCTCTCCCCAAAGAATCGATGGTGGATGACCGGTTTGTTAAATTTGGACCAGTCAAAGTCAGGATACTTTGGCAAACTCGCGATACCGTTCGCCACGATCAGCTTTTCGGCAACCAACTTGCCCCCATTCGCGATATGGCATCTCCACTTGACCCCGTCTTCGTGTCGGGTGATCTGACGAACGGTGGTGTTCAGCCGAATGTACTTGTTCAACCCGACCCTTTGGGTCCATGCTTCAATGTATCGTGCATAAGAAGGACCTGTGATGAATTCCTTGCCGTTATATTCGGGCGGAGGGTCCATCTCCTTGTAACGGAATTCAGGAAGTTCAAAGTATTCAGGCGCGGTTTGGACGTTCAAACCAGGGTAGATGCGCTCTTTGGACCAGACGCCGCCGACCGACCCTAACTAGGTTTATTGGTAGTATTAGCAAATTGAATTTAAGTAGCCGGTCGGGGATTGGTCTTACCGACTCGACGACCACGAGTTTCACGGAGGGTTGTATCTTCAAGTAGGCACGCGTGGCGTAGAGCCCGCTAAGACCGGCGCCAATGATAACAACATCAAATTCTTCTTCTCCCCCAGCTACTTCTGTTGATAAAGATCCCATCCTGTGATCTAGAAGAAAACCCACCAAGAGTCAACAAAAGACTAGTTGGAGGGGTAATGTTTGCCAGTCAATCGAGAGACCTGGTTGAGTCCAAGATAGATATATAACTAGACAAACCCAAGTAAGGCTATCCAGACGGTGCGCGAATGTAAAACCTCTGAGAAACTACTGCTAGCAAGCCGATAGTGAACATGGTCCTAGTCCAGCTAGGGTTCCACCTTTTATAGACCCATCTCCACCCCTCTGCATCTCCAATGCGGGGCCATCAACGGCGCTAAGATTGAGCTTCCTAGTGTGTTTTCGCAGAACACAGCTCTCTTGGAGCTGCAGCACATGTACATATCGAGCATGTGGTGGCCGTATCCTGACATGGCAGCTGCGATGGAATGCCAGGAGTCGGAACCAGGGAGATCCTGTTTTACACCCTCGAACATGCATGTATGCGTGTCGCGCCGCGTGGCCTCTCTCGCTCGATCTCGCGTATCGTTGTATCAATATTTAAATAAAGTAAATTCGCCTTGAAGGATCCGGTCGATGCGATAACGTTAAGTTGACTTTTGGAAAGATGGCTGGCTAGGTTACGAATTAACTGACGGAATAATTTTCGCAGGGCTGAGCACATCGTTTAGAATGCAATAGGTCCCTTGCATGATGCACTCGAGTCTCTTCCGACGCAAGGTTGCGTGGAGATACTCGATCATCCCCAGCCTGGCAGGGCCGATCGGTGGATATAAACTTTATTATAAACTCCATGGTTGATGTATTGCTTACGCGTCTGTAACGTTACAATCTCGAAATATGATCTGTGGCGAGGGTTTTCAGATTGGCGAGCTAGAATCTCTTATCTTTGGTACCTGCTTCGTTTCAAACATTACGAGTTTAGTGCGGTGGGGTTAGACGACTACCCAAGCACAAAAGGGTTGGTAGATATGCATCCATAAAATGTCCCAGTTCATATTAAATTTTATTTACACAGATTCATAACGCACACACATAGAGGTAAATTTTCTAAACCCAGGAAAAACCAAATTGAAGAATTGCTTCGTAACCAAAAATCGTATTAAATATTCATAGTTCCCATCAAACAGAATCCAAACAAAACAGTGGTATCACGAGTTCGATCACAAAACCATGGCGGCACCAGCAATCAAAGCAGCGAAAGCTGTGCCGAGGATAGTAATCTCGAGGGTACCAGCACCGTTGGGGTTGCTTCCACCTCTATTAGAGCTAGAGCTGGAGGTAGGACTAGGGCTCGATCCACCAGAACTAGAAGGGACGAGGCCACTACCGCTGTCGCTGGTGGTTCCAGGGCTCAAGGTCTGGATGACACGGCTGGGAGATGAAGCTGCGCTGCTGTCTGGTGGGCCGGAATCGAGGAAGCCACCGGTAGTCTGAGAGCCAGAGTTGCCAGTTTGGGTTGCCCCGGATACAAAGGCTCCTGCAGAGTAGGAAGAGCAGAAGTCCGTGAAGATAGCAGCGGTAGATGCGTCTTTAGTATCACCACCATCGACAAGAGCGCTGTAGCATGCGTCAATCGCGACGTCAAAATCGGTACCAGAGCAGAGACAGCTCGCGACCGGAGCGGCGGTGGGTAGCGCGTTATTATCCGTCCAGCAAGTGCTGAGTCCGGCTAAAGCATAGTCACAGTCTGTGTTTCCGGTCCCGCTGCTGGAACCTCCAGAAGGCGTCGCAGACGGTTCGGGCGTAGTGGGGGTACGAGAACTTCCACCGCCACTGCTGCTGCCGCCGGTGTAATATGTAGCACAAAATCCCACAAACTCCTCGAGTGCTGACTTGTATTGGTCTGTGAAAGTTGAGGCGCCTTCCTGAAGACACTCAGATACAAGGCTGTCAAAGTCGCTACCGGAGCAGATACAGGATGTTATTTCAGGTCCTTTGATTTCTGCGTTAGTGGCATCGCTTGGGACACAGCTCTTGAGCTCGTTGGCAACCAAGGTGCAGGAAGGCGGAAGAGATCCAGAGCTTTGCGCCGCCACGGACGCGGCCAAAATGGAAACCGCGAACAAGGATCGCGATCGCATGGTATACATGTTGGTCCGATATTAATTCGAACGCTCGCTCGAGATATGGAATGCAGCGATCGAATAATCGAAAAGGAGAACGTCTAGAACTGTCAATGGTTGGAATGGAAGAAACTCGCAATGAAGGGGGGAATGGCGATCGCTCCTGGCCGAGTCAGACTGGCGACCCAGGGCTTATATAGCCCGTGTGCTCCATATCATATTTGCTGAATCATGGATTGCGGCTGCAACTATCAAGTCGCCAAGGTCGCCAAGCGGAATCGTGCATCTTCGGACGGGCTGGGAGATAGAGGATGTGGCGCTGGGGAGGACTGGTGGGGAAGATTAGTTCATCAAATCCCGCGGGATCCTGCTGCTCTTTGTGGGACAACCTGAAAGACGGGCCAGCCTGGACTCGACCGGGCAAACCAATTAACCGGTCACTTGGCTTCTCATGCACGAAAGCCGAAGGCTCAAGAGCGCAGTTTCTGAGATGCAGAATTTCTTTCTCACAAGTACAAAGTCTCTAGAAAGAGCCGCATTCTCCAGTAAAACTGCACCGAGACTCGGAAAATCAGTATGATGCCACAGAAACTTGACCGACTCCTATGCAGGTGACCGAAGAAGTGATCGTGATTCCGGACCGCTTTGTATCAGTCTTGATGAAGATACATGCTATGTGGGCCGTCGGCCAAGCATCGTAATTAACCATATTTCAAATACCAAAGAACTAATCTGAGAACTAATACTCACAGGGAAACAATAGCTCCACCACGACGAGAACAATCGTATCCTTGTTGCCTTCTCCGCGAGCTCTCTTTGTGAGATTAAGGCTTCGATATTTCCATGAGCGTTTGAGACGAGTTCGACACAGCCAAGCAGCCGGTCTAATTAGCGCCTTGCGGCTGAATATCTGCTTGGCTCGCCAACAAGAAAAAAAAACTCGGTCACCCACCAAACGCCTACGCACCGAAGTGTGGTACGACAATCGACAGATGATTCTTCAACTTGAGCCGCTTGCAGAAATTTTTTTGAAAAGAGGTTCGATGTATCTGTCGTGAGGCATACACGTTTTCGATTTTTCGGGGCTGAGCCTAGGCGGAACCTCTATCCATTTTTCAATATCGCATGCAACCTTCAGGATTCTTCGTACGCGCTACCAATGCTCGGCATCAAAAAAGATCCTACAGGTTATTTCATGAATTCCACGCCCCCCAGATATAGTTTAGCGGCAAGATTTGGCTGATTTGAGGGCCTCTGAATGGTCAACTGGCGAAATTTCTTTTTTTCTTGTTAAAAATTGTTTTTTTATAAATCGTTTTGTGGCTTAAACAACCTTGTTTCCCATACAAACAATTAAGCCCAAAAGGGAGGGCGATGAAAACACCTGTATGATGGGATTAGAGATCCTGGAGAAAACAGAGCACCTACCACTTCAGTACATTGAATCCCGCTGTGAGAGGGAAAGACCACTAAACCAGAGCTCAAAGGGTTGATGTGTCTCTTTTTTTATCGATTTTATTTTTAAAACGTTTTCTCGGTCCAAAAATGTGGTAACTACCAATATCATGATATATCAATCCTTGGTTATGTGAATATGGAACAATCGCGCCCGTTTGTAAATTTTAGAAAAACTCTGATTTGCTTTCAGAGAGACTCACGATATACGAACGGTCGCAGCAGTTGTTGGGCTCAACCCCACTCAACTAAATCCCATTCTAGAAGTTTGCCTCCACATCTAGTTCTCCAGCACACAGCCATATTAAATCATTCATTACTTGAAATTGCAGCATGGCCGCGGTGGTACAAATACCTCTCGCGCTTCTATGAGAGCTCGAGCGCAGGAGGCTACTTTTCGAGGGATTATGCATATCAGCCCAACTATCCAGCGCCATGTATCACCGAGGTATTTACAAACCCTTCAGACAATCAACGTTGAGGCTCTGCGGAAACATTGTGAGGGACTTGTGTTCTGGTGCGTTCTCAAAAGGCGCTTGCAAACTTAGAGCTTCCAAAACCATATGACATCCCGTAATTAAGACAGCTGAACAAAATAGCAAGTGCATGCGCAAATGCTCTCTTCAGGGATATTCTTGTCATGCACAGTCGTGGGTTTCCCGCCCTACTTATTATAATTGAAAAGAGATATGCAAACAATGCGGTTTTAGTTCCGGATCGTGAGATTAGTGTTGAATTTCAAACAAGTTCAGCATCGCAAACACTTCTTTGGTTACATTACTCGAAAAGTTTCTTTGTACAACATCATCCATGGATCTTAGATCCATAGTTATATATATATAATTAGTGTCCAACTAATTCTACATTCGAATATACTAAAATACTCGATTTCGAACCGAAAAATATCCATCGAAAATACCATACGGTGAAATATATCCCACAGAACCTATCCATTCATCGCAAGCACCAGAACACCGTCCTTCCTTCCTTTTCTCTCACTATGGCCAATCATTTAAAGCAGCTTGTCAATATCCTCACAAGCATAAGAAGTGTTCGTGTACCATGTCTGTGGTGAGGCGCGGATGATGTAGACGCCATCTTCGAAAACAGCCTCGCTGTAGGACTTCTTAAGATCGGCCTTTGGAATAAGCTCGAAGCGAACCTCGTTCTTAGAGCAAAGTTCCGTGAAACCTTCGACCATAAGATCGTCTTGCTTGAACTTGTAGGCAATTTGGTCTTTAAAACCTTCGAAGTAACTGTAGATAGCGACTCCCATATTGCGAGCAATGGATTCCATATCGATGTCGCTTTGCTCCTGTCAAGGTAAAAACCGGTTAACATTATTTCCTAATGCCAAAGCTTACTTTTTAAGTGGAGCACATACCCTCTTCTTTAGCTTATCGAACTCTTGGACGGCAAACTCCCAGATCTTTGCGGGGTCTGCTACCAAACTGATTTTATTATCTTTATCCGAAGGGAAGTATTAGCTTGTCATTCTCGGAGCGTTCACATCTCTATCAAAATTTTCAAACGTACCCAACAACTCTTCTGCGATTTTCTCCTCCAATTTCTGCTTCTTATCCAAGAAGTCAGTTTGGAAACCAAGTCTGGCGGCAAGCGGTAATTGACCCTTGTGAGTCTGCCCGAAAGATTTGTCGAGCTCTTTCTGAAGCTCAGAGGCAATATAAGAGGTGTTTGTGCCGAATTTATCCTTCCTGAAGACGAGCTCTAAGACACCATCGGTGACACGAGTGGCATTGTATCCGGACTCGAGGTCTGCAACAAGAACGTTGATCTTTTTCGAAGAGACAACATCGCTGAAGTAGTCCTTGACAACTTGGTTATCACCTTCGTCGGTCATACGCTTGAGTTGATCGACGAGGGCCTCGTACGCATTGTATACAATGGTACCGATGGATTCTGTCTGGTAGGATTCACTCTGGTTGACGGTGGGGTATAGTTCGTCGAAGTTGACGACGAGCTCGTAGGTCTCGCCGGTGTACTCCTTGAGTTTCTCGATGAGACCATCCTTCTTGTTTGTGAACTCGTCACGGATGTTCTTGCGGGTGAGGAGAGGAAGTTTGGCAGCCATTGTGAAAGATATTGAGGAATATCAAAAAGAGACTAGAAGATTGGATAATAGTTTATAGACGAGAGGAAAGCTTGTAGCTATCAAAGCTGCTTATCGAGGGATGATTGGATGTGGGATGAAGATAAAAACTCCCATCAAGAGGGTGAGAACCTCGCCTTTATATATTCAACCTCTCGTATTAGAATACTGATATTCCTCAACCGGTCTCATCTCAGGGTTTTCGACTCAACAGTATACCAGTATCAGAGCGCGAACACGCCGAGGTTAGAGTGCTAATACCTCCTCTAAGTCTCGCTAACCTCCATTCGGCCTCCCACAAAACTCGCCATCAGGAAATCTTCGACGCTAGCTCGCCAGCTCGGTTACACTGTACAAGCTGGATGGTCAACGGACGTGCGCGCGAGGGAGCATTTCCCATGCATGTATACAGGGAGGAGGCATCGGTGCATCTGCAGATGGTTGAGTGAAGAACTTCCCATGCCATTTTGGCCTTTCTTTCCCTTTTTCCTGTCGACGTTGGAAGATATCTGCAGGAGCTTCGATCAGACGCATGCGAGGTTTTGTTTTTCCGACGGCTAGACTAGGGAAAGGTCTTGACTGCTCCAGGTGATATTAACTCGATCAAGTTGTTGTCTGGCATTCCCACATCACCGTTGCACCCCCAGACGCGCTAGCCCGGCAATATGCATCACCTTGTGACGCCGCGAATATTCGAAGAGTCAATTAATCGATTGTTTGCCGACCCGCAATTTAATTGTTATTATTCATAGAAACGACCTGCCCAAGGCGGACTAGCAGTTAGCGTACCGAACCTCAAATGCTCTCTAAAAATTGGTCTGAAGTTGAAAGGCTTTAAGCTAAAGGCCTCTGAATAGAAATTCTACGCACCAGAAGTTTGTACTCCTGACGTCGCGATCGGTTGACGAGACAACCTAAATTCGAACACAAGGCGGCATTAGCAATCGAACAGTGGGGCAAATCGCGTTCCCCTGCTTAAGCACGAGGGCCCTCGGCTACCAACCAATACTTGCGTGTTGAAAAGAGTTTCAAGGGTTTTTCCAATTTAATCTTGACATGGGGAGCTTTTCAAAGCTGAGTTTTACTACACTTAGCATGAGTGAAGCTAGCGAAGCTCCAAGCTGCCTCTCAGAACGCCTTTCTTTCGATTAGACTCACTACATTCCCATGCACGGGAGATCGAATAGGTCACACCTTGACCGAACTAGGGTATCGATTGCGACCAGACCCTCGATTACCGGCGGCTCTTGTGCAATTGTCTTGGGTTCGGAGCGGGGAACAGCAAGCAAGCTATTTTGCACATTTGGACGAAACTGCGTTTGTGGTCTGGCCTCGTCATGAACCTCAACGGTCGAAAAAGCAGCCAGTCTCCGAGAGATATTATTTTCTCTCTTTTCGTTTAATTGACATGGCAAGAATAGAAACCTACTTCAACATCGTCCTGCCATTTCCAGAACCCAATCCGCCATCAATAACTTGTTCCAGCCCGCCTATTAGAAAGTGATTGCGAACAATTGTGGAGCTTAAAACCCTATTTACTCATTTACACCTTGGCACCGATCTATGCCTTAGGCTTTTTCAATCAATTAATCATAATTAAAATTTCAGCCGCACGAGCTTCTAATCATCGTCGGCGACATCTCATTCAATTGTTTTAGTTTTTTAAAACTCTCAATCGAACTTACAGTCATTCCGTTCGGCATCGCGAACACTGGCCCACCGTACCGTCTCGTGGAGATCTCTAGATATAGATTAGGTAAAAGCAAGAAATAATCATGTCTGGTGTCAAGCTGTGAGTCCACTCCCTTGCCCCTCATTCGAGCGCCTCATCTAGTCAAGGCGGAATATTCAATCGATGATTGCAATTGAGCTGTCGGCAAAGAACACCGTGTCATAGATGTATCATATATCTGCGCCAAGTAGCGACAATTATAGCTATAGAAAACACATCTACCGAGATATCCTATCCCGGTTACATTATAACATATCATATTATCATGCTAACCTTCCCTCCATTGCATTTATAGTCCCGCTAAAGTCCGCGTGGGTATCCGCGACTCATGGGACGCGCCCAAGTGCCCCCTCCAAAAGAGCATTACCACACTCACGGAGATCATTGGAGCACCCGTCAATCTCGTCGTCGATTGGGGTATGCTCTGGACCGTGCTCGCCCCTCAATATCCCGACCCTAGCACTTTTGTCCCTTCAATTGAAGATGCTGTGAGAGTTTGGGCAGATTGCCTCCAAGAACGCCTTGAAAGCGACGCACTTGAGGACTGGGTCGATGAGTTTCTCGAGAAGACAAAACAGACCAACGGGGTTGGGGTGGAGATTGGAATCAGTGACAATAAGCTGGACCGTCCCGAGACGGTCTGGGATGGTAACATTCAACGACTGCAAATATTATATCCAAAGGGGATGAATGATAAAGTGTATCGAAACACCCTGCAGGCCGGGTTCTCGGGTGATTTGGAACACTTGTTCAATAAAAAGTCAACATTGGCACCGGCGTCTATAACAAAGCTTCCCATTGGCGGAGCGGGAGGTCCAGCTGTGGTGGATGACGGATGGAATGTTGTCCCGTCAACTTCAGGACCCGCCGGTGGTCCTACTCATACTCCCGTTCCTGCTCCGGGAGTGGTACGTCAGGTAGCTCCTTCTGCTCCCGAAAGATTCCCCGTCCTTGCAACCTTGGAGCGTCCTGAGATACTTTTCAGCGTCCAGACCCCCTACCTAATCTACGTCCGTAAGTACGGAGAGAAAGAGCTCCATATCGAAGGCTCTCACCATCCCAGTCTCACCCTGATTTGCGAATACTTTCAAAAGTGGGTACGAACGGACAGAAATTACAACGGAAATGTGAGTACCTTTTCTTATTCCCTAGTCCCCGTCGAGGTCGGCGTCGTATACCTAGCTCTCAAGCTAGCATCGTGGGGTAAAAGCTTTACGACACACCCCCTTTTCTGTTCATCAACCGCTGCTATTAATATATGACTATCCATATTGCATGTACAAGGTCCGGTTGCTGATGATTTGGAAAAAATGGTTGCAGCTGATCGAATTCGAAAAACAAACATCAATGTTCGGGCTTAACACCGGTTTCGACTACGTAAAGATTTCATGCAACCGGTGGGAGATGTTGAATCCTACCCCATTTTTGGCCTTTATCGAGATTGTGCTCAAGTATGAGCTGGTGGAGTCATCCAGCGGGAACACTTGGTTTTACAGGCGGGATACCAAGTACATTTAGGCGGCACGCAGCTAGTTCCAAACCTCCTGAAGTTATATAACTGCATTGAAATATTTGGAATTACCTATATCCATATTTTTTTCGTTTCAGAGGGTAGTAGTCATAGTGGATGAGGCTAAAAAACTCAATCTTATGATCATATGAGAACGCGAGCGAGGAAATTAATGCTCTGACGGCCACGTCGCATGTGGTTTTCTTAGTACATGCGAGTGACCCAATACTTGGTAAACATTATGTATCTCCCTTTACAAAATTATGTATACGTAAGTGAAAAAGAGAATAGTCGGTCGATCCTAGAGCTTAAACCAAGACTCTAACGGCACACCTATTATTCGTCATTTTGAAATGAGCAATTCCCTCTCAGTCGATCAGATGCTCTACGCAGTATTGCCATGGGTAGCCGACTGAGACTTGACAGAAAATTCAAACCTACGGTATATGTATCAATAAATTAAGTAAAGAGCGTCTCACACGGAAGAAATGTGGTCTTTAAGTCATTAACATTGCCATATTCACCACGGCACTGCCGAATCAATACAATTGTTATGGCGAACCAAACGGCTACTTCCACTGATCGGGGACTACATCGACTGTAGCCTCCTCCTTTAAGACACTCGAACTTTGCGGAGAGTAACTCCTCAGATACTATGCTCCTCCAACCTTCGTCCCAAAAATAGCCCATCAAATCGCCTTCAACAAAGCTTCGATTTTATCAGCATCCTCCAAAACATCATACCTATGTTCTCCTTCTTCCTTCACAATTCCATTCCCTGACCACTGTAACTCCACCAACTGACTACCATCCTTCTTCACTATAGCAACCGTGTTTCCTACCGCTGCAACACCATACTCAACCCCGAGAGTGCTCATATATTCTATCAACTGCTCGTCGGCTTCGTTAATCGTACTCGTGGACTTCCCCACCTTCTTCCCTTCATAAACGAGCTTGACCCGATCGTTCACAACATCCCAGACTATCAAGTCTGCTTTGGATGATGTGCTTCCGGCTTTGACGCGGAAACGGGGGATGACGAGGTATTCTGGGAGTGGGAAGATAGAGGCGAGGATTGAGGCCCATGCACCGTTGGTGTAGGGTCCTTCTTTGCCCATCAAGGGCGCAATCTTGTTGGCAAACGTTTCGGTCGATGCATAAGCCATCTTGATAAATCCCTTACAGCAACTCTTTTCCTTTATTCTGAAATAATCGAAGAATTATTAACGTTAGTATCATAGCCGGTTTTCTAATTCAAGAGATTTGTTGGGATTTTTGTGTTGTCTCCCAGGGTTTCTTTGAGTGCAAACCACCACGATACAAAATTAACGAAGAATGCGGGGCATGAAGCTAGGATAAATTCTGGAACTAATAAGGAATTGAAATTTCTTACCACAATTCAGCGCCAAATGTTTATTGGGAGCCCAGGAATGGAGATTTTTTTGGCTTTATCTGGAATTTTAGACACTTTAATGAGCACAAGGTACGGAGAATAGCGTTCGACCCTTTTTAGTTTCGTTCGCTCGAAGCAAAGGGGGGAAATGTCCATTCCACGACATCTTCGCGTATATGCGATCTGCCTAGTTGTTGACGATTCTATTAGAAAATTCGCACTAACATCTTGCAATTGTTTTATGAAGAGGTCCTTCGAGTCCCATGAGCGATTTAGTGGAAGTTTACATTTTAACGGTTTCCGCGGAACAAGAACATCTTAGAAATAGACACGCGATAAGTGTAAATTTATAAACCCAAATCACAAAGATACTTCCAAATCACGAAAGCACCAAGGTACTTGAGAGAATACTTGCCCGATAATCGAGTGATTCCCAGTTGTAAAATCGACATCATCTCAATACGTAGACTCGGCTGTCATGCAAACGGTTAAAGAGAGAAACAATAACAATATCATTAGTATATACAGGGTATAAGGTAATTTTATTTACAGACGAAAACCGACAAGAGGTAATTGTGTACACTAAAAACATCCCACTCTTAAGATCCAACTCATGAGACATGTTTTGAAGACTCAAGTGAGGTGATTTTGAAGATTTCAAGGTTATTTTCTCTTATCGAGGATTAAAACGGGGATTTTCCTTTCGTAGATTTTCCTTTCGGAGACTTTACTTTTGTAGACTTGGCAGAATCGGTGTAAAATGGCTAGTTATTTGATCGTCCTCCGCGCAGTGCGTATATATCGGACGGATAAGAGGCGTATTAGGGCTGTTAGGATCGGGGTATTTTTTCGCAAACTTCTCGACCGAAAAATTCTGTTTCGCACTGGGATCTTTATGATGGACAGTAATATGATTGAAAGGGTTGCTAACGCGTCGAACGATACCGGGTGGAGCTTCGTGTGTGACCCCAAAATCTATATCGTCTTCGAACGATTTAACAGCACTCTCCAATTCTTCTTCGCTGAAAAGAGCAGGGGGGATATTGGCACGATTTTCACCAACGAGCAGATCAACGTCGGGCAGATATACCCGGGGATTAAAAACACATCGATGGAATATGATCTTCTCAAATTGAGAGAACGATTTGTAGAGGGTGATCGCTGATTTCATAAATATATCGGTGATTGCCGGATATATATATTGGGCCGGCCATGGAGATCTAGGCGAAGATTGATCCCTACCCTGACGGTAGGCCAAGACGGCGTCTTCGAAAGAGCGGGCGGTGGGATTGGCAAATTTCTGTCTCATTTCTTTCGATTTGATCCAGGAGAGACGGCCAGCGGTGGGTGTTTTCAAGACCACGGTACCCTCACCGTCGTTACGGACTAGTGGAAGTATCAATGAGAGGAACTTAGTCACCTGTGAGACATAGTACACTCCGCTCCTAGCGGGGTTTAAATTATCAAACTTGTTCCTTAGATCGTAGGTTACAATTTGGTGGAGAGCTCCTGCTGAGGGGTGCCAAAATTTCATGAGTCGAGAAGTTCTCGGTTCGGATCTTTCTTCCACATCCAAAGGGTTACCAAACGCTGGGTGCCCATTCACGAAGATATAACTGATTGGTCGAGGACCATGGCTCAGCCGGTATCTTCTCGCAAAGCTTTCGGCGGTTGACCGCAAGTCCTGAGGCTTCTGGATACCTGACCAGTTGTGCGAGTACACCATTTGCGAGCCGGATGACTTTAGGGCGCTCGAAAATTCCGGGTCGTTCTTTAGCGCATCACAAGCAACCTGGCCTTCCCCTTGATAACGAGACAGATAGTAGATGAATAAAGGGTGCGGGGTCTTGAGGAGGATATTGTAGAGCATCGCGGTACCTCCTGCTTCGTTGGCTGCGTAGAAAAGCATGATCCGCTGGAATGAATATGCCTTCAATTTGTTTGGTTCGGTTGCCAACCACCTCCTCGCCATCATCGCCGCCTTCTCCATTTTTGCCATCTTCAGACACGGCTTCGAGGTAATTAAACCCCAGTTGAGAGTGAATTAGGGGTTTCCGAATATGTGATACCGAGTCAATTGATGTTCTTTTTCGCTGTTATCGGACAGCTGTGTCGACGTCGAATGTATGCCAAGTCCGCCGCGTAGATTTCCTCTCAAGTTGCATCGCCGGAAAGAGTGCTAGACATTCGAAGGCAGCCAGTTGAGAGGAAGTCGATATATTGAGTTAACCTAGCTGGTTGAAAAGAAGCTAGATGGATAGATGAGGATTCTTGTTGACAGCTGTAGCTGCGAGGTAAGGTTCATCATATGAGGAAGCACAGGGATTCGAAAAGGTTCATTTTGGAAGGAAACCGTTGCAAACCCGCATTTGGCTAGTGTCACAATCAGATAAGATTAGATATACCCCTCAAAATTTACAACAAGCTCAACACAAATTTGGTGGTACCTCAAATTGGCCGGCGAAGACTTCAATCGATAACCAAACCTAGTCTCGACCAAACCCGGTTTACTGATTTCTTTTCAAGGAATTTAAGCGTAGACATATGCCTCGAATACCTGGAGCAGACATAATTTCGTCATTTCCCCCCCAGATTCCCCCTTCGCTTCTCGTCCTCTATCCCCGCATACTAGCAATTGACGTACAGGTGAGCGATATATCCTAACCAACGCTAGCAAATCTTTTAAATCTTAGATAATATATTAGATTGAGCGATATTGGGATAGTCATAGCGTAGCCTAGCTCCAGTCTGGCGGGAACGTTATCTCGCGTTGGGGACTTTTATATTAGATCTCAAGTAGCGAAAGGTAAGGGGCAAAGGGATACACACACATCAGCTGGCAATAAAACACGCTCTGCATGCAACCAGGAAATCGAATCTTTTCGCGAACCTCGTGAGCGAGAGAGAGAGAGAAAGAGAGAGGTATGACGCTTCCGGCGAAGGAGCCTCCACTAGCTCTGTCAACACACTCTTACTTTAATGGTGATCAGGGGGCATGCAGATATCTCCATATGCTTTCAACCGTCTAGCTTGTCGACGCCACTTCCCAAAAGCTATTAGTACGACCTTTTCACAACCAACAAGCCACAGCTTTTTCAAGATATCTGCCAGGCAATCCATCTAACCTAGAGGGACCTGGTATGCATTCCTAATCACTAATTCCATATTTTCAAGGGAAGGTTCTCTCCTGTCCATCATTACTACATGGCCACCATTTCATATGATCACGTATTCCCCAGCGCTAACGCTCATTCGCTGCGTTCTATTACATATTAATAGCAGTGTGATGCATTACCCCAAAATATAGTCCCCTGTAGATTTTCCAATTGAAATCTCCAAAAAAAAATGTTGCAATCCTCCAGCCTCAAACAACGCATGCTACCCCTGTGAAGACCCTTAGCTTCCTGATGGTACACAAAGGACCGCACCGCATTAGCGAGGTCAAATATGCATAGAATACCATGCGAACGAAGGGGTGGCCTGTTGGCCATTGCCCATGAGTTGCACGCGGTCTCTCGCGACAAATCCGGGATTCTTTCATTAATGACCATGAACATTTCTCGGTCTTAGTATACTGTTCTAATACCACAATACATCGTGTAACAAGCCGGACAGCCACAATGTTGGAAATGAAATCTGCATTCCTGGAAATCAAAATTTTCTATAGACCAGCAGCAGCACCACGCTAGACCCTTCCGAATGGCCAAGTCTAGAGGCAGCAGCTTAGGGACCGATAGTAAACGCCAACTTTTTTGTTCTTCGGATATCATTCAAATGCTAGCATGCTACACAAAGAATGAAACCTAATATGAAGATATCTTCCAGGTATAAAGAGAAAGGATGATCGTCAATCAGAATCTACTCTATTCCTCCCCACCCAGCATCACCAACTTTCTACGCTCACTTAGTACTGTTGCCATTGTTTGTTCCTTTCTTTATTTCTTGTTTTGTATATTCACACTCCTTTGATATAAACTATCGTGTATCGTGCATACACAATATCCTTCTTAACGTCGACTACCTGGAGTCTCCGTTGATTAGATCAGAGGGCTCCTAGGAAGAACGATGCATAATCTCCAACTCGCGGCCATCGCTGCGCCGCTTCTGCTAGGATCAGCTTATGCTGCTCCTCTGCAACCTATCAGTGATAGGAAAGCAGCTCCCCCAGCTCTGATTGAGCGAAACTACGATCAACGTGGGCCAACCACCTACACAGTGATCATCCCAAAGCCTGGTGCAAAACCAACGCCCGTCACCAGACAGTTCCAACCAGTTTACTCTTGTATTCCAGACTATGCTGTTTGCGATTCCAAGAATAAGCACAAGTGCGAAACTGTCTACAAGACGACCTCTTATCGCTGGCTGTCAACTCAAGTCCCCTGTTACAATGAGGTCACCACTGTCACTGATATACATCAACCTGTGACAATTGCGGCTTACCCGACCAACAAGATTGAAACCTGTACCTGCGAGGAAGCAGGTGAATGCTACTATGCTGCTACCTCTACCCACGTTTCCAGACCTACATCTTTCCCTTACGTTAACACTGGATGGAATTATCACGTCGCCGACTACTCTGATTACTACAAATTCTATAGCGGTGACCACAGTCCTGATTATTCCGGTGCACACACGAACGAAGGTGTAGGCAGCTACAGTCAAGAGCACCATGTGTCCGGATCCTACAGCGGTGGAAGCAATGGGTACACATCTGACCATCGTGGCTCCGGATCTTACAACGGTGGAAATAATGGCTATGTATCTGGTCACGGTGGTTCCGGATCTTATAACGGCGGAAGCAATGGCTACGTATCTGGCCACCGCGGTTCCGGGTCCTACACTGGTGAAAAGCCAGTCTACAAACCAGAGACCAACCAACATGACAATTCCGGCAAAGGCTGGTGGTCCAAGGGCTCTTATAATGGTAAAGGCTGGCGAGGCAAGGGCGGGTACGGAAATAACGAAAAACAGCCTTCGGGTGGTTATACTGGTGGAAACGAGTACACTGGTGATTACGGTATGGACGTCTGGGGTGGCGGCAGCAATGTCGCCTACGGCTCCGGCTGGAAGTCTCTCAAGCTTGAATGTCACTCTTGCATGAACGGCGTTTGCAATACATATCCCGTCGGATATGTCACCAAGCATATTATCAAGACCCACACGTACCAAGTTCCGTATCATCTTAGCCAATACTTCCCCTCTAAGACAGTATTCTGCGTCCCGTATCTTGGAATTACCACAACAATCTACGGGCCCACTCGTATCGACACTACTATTTACGGACTCACAACCGCCACGTCCACCGTGACGACAACCGAGACCACGACTGTTACGACAACCGCGACCAGAACTGAAACTGAAACTGATACTACCACTGCAACCCCTACCAATCCTGTCGAAGATATTTTCATTCTCGGTGGTGATTTGGAAGTCGCTCCTGGCACAAAACCTCGCAGCTATGTCATCTGTATGAACGGTGCCTGCCGTCTTCGCAGCACCTGCAAAGGAGCCCAGACTTTCCGTATCAATACCAGATCACAGCTCACCAACGTCGCAGGCACCGCCATGGCATATGCGATCAGGAGCGAGATTGAAGCTGGATTTGCCATGTTGAGACTCGGAACCGGCGAGGTCACAACTGGTTTCTCCCTCTCGGGTATTACTTTGACTTGGCTTGTTGCGAATTCAGGAAGTGTGTCTTTCTGCAAGAATCTTGACAACAGTATCGATGTTGTATTCGCTTCCGGGTCCCCGCCTGAAGGATGCCAGCCCGTGAACTTGTTTAAGGTTAATCCGTTCCTTGATCCTAACTGTCTGGGTGAGGAAACGAGCACCAGTTCCAGAACGACTAGTACGAATACCAGTACTGGCATTGTTGGTCCTACGGCTACGTCTACTACAGGATCGTCCACCACGGGAGCTTCTACCACAGGAACCTCTACTGTGACCTCCACGGGAACATCTACGGCTAGTTCATCCCTCACTGGTACCTCTACCACTGGAACTACAACGGATGGGACATCGACGACCGGTACTACGATGACCGGAACTACAACAACTGGTACTACAACAGGTGGAACTACAACGACTGGAACCACGATGACTGGAACCACTTCTAGTGGAACTACTACGCCTGGTACTACCACGTCTGGCACTACAACGTCTGACACTATTACGAGTGGAATTACTACCACAGGGCCCTCTACCACGACAAGTAGAACTACTACGGGACCTTCTACAACAGGGCCTTCCACTACAACTCCAGGAACTACCACCACTTCTACTACCGGGTCGTCTACCACCACTCCAGGAACTACAACACCTGGTACCACTACCAGTGGAACTACTCCAGGAACTACCACGACAGGGCCTTCTACTACGACGAGTGGAACTACCACTACAGGTCCTTCGACTACTACGAGTGGAACTACTACCACGGGTCCCTCTACCACCACAACAGGGCCCTCTACCACTACCAGTGGAAATACTACTCCAGGAACTACCACGACAGGGCCTTCTACTACTACGAGTGGAACTACCACCACGGGTCCTTCGGCTACTACGAGTGGAACTACTACCACGGGTCCCTCTACCACTACCAGTGGAACTACGACCACGGGGCCTTCTACTACTACCAGCGGCACTACGACCACAGGACCTTCTACTACTATGAGTGGAACTACCACTACGGGTCCTTTGACTACTACAGGACTTTCTACTACTACCAGCGGCACTACGACCACAGGGCCCTCTACTACTACCAGCGGAACTACGACCACAGGGCCTTCTACTACTACGAGTGGAACTACCACTACGGGTCCTTTGACTACTACAGGGCCCTCTACTACTACCAGCGGAACCACTACCACAGGGCCCTCTACTACTACCAGCGGAACCACTACCATGGGGCCCTCTACCACTACCAGTGGAACTACGACCACAGGGCCTTCTACTACTACCACCGGACCTTCCACCACAGGCCCCTCTACCACGACTCCAGGCACTACTACTACACCAGGTACTACTACAACAGGGACCACCACTACCCCAGAAACTACCACAACCGGAACTACCACCCCAGGTACTACAACTTCAGGCACCACAACTTCAGGCACCACCACCACAACAGGTCCTACTACTACGGGTACTACTACACCAGGTACTATCACATCCAGCACTACTGCTTCAAGTACCACTCCAGGAATTACTACTTCTACTACAACTCCAGGTACTACGACGCCCGGCACCACTACGCCCGGCACCACAACATCGAGCTCAACTACTCCAGGAACCACTACCACTCAAGGAACCACGACTCCAGGTACAACGACTTCAAGCACTACGACCCCGTCGACCACGACTTCAACGACCACCACACCTGGAACAACTACTCCGGCCACTACAACTGGTCCCTCGACTACCACCACTGGTCCTGCGACCACGACATCTTCAACAACCGCCGCTACCACTACAACTGCAGCCCCCGTCTCTTTCAACATCGACTTGAACACCCAATTCTGCGACACAGGGGAGGCTCTCCAAATTGACGGTACTTGTAGGAACGTAGGCGATCTTGATCCTTGTGCGATCAAGTCAATCCTCACAGGAGAAGATCTCAAGAAGTGCAAGCAATCTGGAGGGAAAGTCCCAACCAACTTGCTCGGATGTATTACCCAGACTGGAACTGTTGATTTGAACTGCTTCTTATCTTGTCGAAAGACCTTTGACACTGTTCTCCAAGCTCAACAATGTCTCATGAATGGTGGTTCCATCCTCGATCCCTCGATCAAGTGTGCCAAGATGCTGTCCGGAATTGCCAACCCTAGCAATCTCGTATACAGAGCCTGTGTCCTCACTGGAGGAGGAGTAAGTTGACTCTCTCTCGCCGTATACATAATTTTTAAAGAAATGCTAACGCTTCAACTTATTTAGAACCCATGTAAGCCACAGTTCATCAAGGATCAACTCCTCGAGGATATGACTGAGTACCTCTCGACTTGTGCTCTTGCAGGTCTCCTCGATGGCGGTGTGAAGGGATGCATCGACACAGCTAGACTCAATCTTGATCTCGGAACCGGTGTACTAGGTGGTGGTGCGAACCTCGCTGGAGGTATCGCGCACTTGGTTGGAATCGGTGGCGGCAGACCAAGGCCAGTCACAGGAGGAGGCGGAGTTGGTGGCACGGTTTTCACTGGTTCGGCTGCGGGAACCGCGCTCTCGGGATTCAGCAATTGTATCACCAATCTCGTAGGCAAGCTTTCTGTTGCATGAACAACACAGTATATAGCTTGTAACGATTGACGGATGAGCATCTTGTCAATAATATATCCCTTTCTACAATTAGTTCGCACTTGTCGTTTTCTTGGTTCTGTTTGTTTTTTTTGCATAGCGAAACCGAAAGAAGATTTAGAGAGAAATTTCTTCTTTCGATGATAATTCGTAATATAATATACATATACCACTTAACCTGTATTTCGTACATAGACCTCATCCCCTAAAAGATACCTTTCCTTTATTTAACCGCCGTTGACCCTTGAACAAAGAGCCGCGCGAGCCACTCAGTGATACAACTTTTTTGCTGCCCGTCAGGCTTTAACCATCCTAACAGGCGAAGGAAGTAGGGTGATTATGCATGCATCAGCTGCAATGGAGAATTATCCTAATCACAAAGCACTCTCGTCTAGTAAGCACCCTGCATTGATACTCGCCATTTCGTAAATATCAAACATATTCTTTTACAACTACAACGGTCTAATATTATGACGACGGCGTGTATCGTCTCATGCAAAGGTAGATACAACACGAGATGTTCACATTTTACAACAGATGGTAATGTGTTGTGGCTGTCGTCCCTTTTAAAATGCCCCGCGAAGAAAAGGTTTGGGTGTGAAGGTTTTCGGTAAGTGGGCTCGAAAGTTTGCTTTCCCTCCCGCTGGAACTGCCACAGATTCTCGCCTCTAAGCTTCCCGCAAGCTGCTCCGAAAGGCAAACTTTGTGACCCAGCTAAGCTTTCTGTCACCATGCGGAGCGTCTACGCCTCGGCCGTGGATGAGCGGTTCAATTTTCAAATTTGATGGCCAACATTGGAATTCATTTCGTAAACAATTTGGATATTTGCTTTGTGAGCCGTCATTCCATAAGTCCGTGGAAGCTGGGTGAATTCCTCCTCCCTTGCGAAAACAAAAAAAAAAATAAAATAAAATAAATAAATTTTCGAAGGAATAAGTGGGAAAGGCCTATCAGCAAAGAAAATCGGTAAACTCGCAAAAGGGAAAAAAAAAACTTTCAAGCTGCGACAACGGGTGGGCCTCGATGTGTCCTGCGCTAGGGTCGCACCAGGATCCGCTGTCATGCCTGTAAGATTCAGCGAATCAAAATTACCGCGCCTTACCTCCCCCTAAATCAATCTACGGGGCACTGGGAAAAGTTGTGCCTTCGCTTTGCAGCAAATAAAAGGGGCGTGGGCCTGAAACGAAACGCCATCCCTCTCGGTGGAAAAAGCCGAAGCCCTTGTGAGTTGTGAGGGCTTGCTTTTTGTCTCTGACAGAATTTCATCCGCTTGCTTTGGGGTGGGGCCCCGGATCCAGCTTAATACCTTTTCTTCTCGACTGCCGGATCAGGACTAAGCGCTCTTTCTCGATCCATCCAACCGAGGTTGGAAATCAGAGCGAGAGAACGGATTATTGTCAGTGTTCTCCGTCTCCGGAGTTTGTTGTGCTGCATTTTGGAACCGCCGCTATCGTCGATAGGCGGGGCAGCTAACAAAGCCATCTTAGGAAGCGATTCGAACCCTACCTTAAAAACTCAGGTTTCTGCATTAGCTCGAAACTTGTTGCAGCGGAAGAAAAACTCCGGCAGCGGACTTCTTCCAATAGAAACGAAAGAGGCTGGTTTTTTTTTTTTTTTTTTTTTTTGTTGCCTGCTGCAGGTTCAGCTTGCAAACTTAGAAAGATACTCCGTGATCTTGAGCTTACTTTTGTAATCGAAACATCTAGAGCTGCACAGTTGTCACGGGTACAAAGATAGATCATACGATTCTGGTTTCAATTCTCCCACTTACTTGCTTAATGTGTACTTTTAAGTAGCCATGTGTGAAAAATGTGGAATCCAATATAAGCCTTTTCCTTGATCGATTTCAGTCGATTCTGGATCCACTGAGAATATAATGGAAGATGTATAACATTTGTATCATTATACAGTCAAGCTGGCATTGACCTTGGAGAAGATCATATAACTGGCAGAGATATAAGAAGCCCCGAATTCAAGTTTTATGATGCTCTAATTTGGGTACCAAGTACTCCATAATTGATGTCCCCATTATAATATTCAAGGATTTAATATTTTCAAAAGCATAGATATCACCAAGACAATATTGATCGACACTGTCACCCACGTGGAACAGTGGCGGACGCAAGTCTCGATTTCACATTCACATTCAGATTCGGAATCGATTTTCTCGTCTCGATCGTTCTCTTTACGAAAGTCTCGACCGAGAAACTTGCATCCATCTGGGGCGTGCAACAAGCTCGTATGTACTCTCATTGCCGAATAAGAAGTGATCTACGTCAACTAGTTTGATATGTCGGATATTGACAATCCTATATGTGGAGAATTTCCTCGGGGTAACATGGAATCCAGAACCCTGCGCCCTCTGCTCGTCGTGGATGTAAGGAAATGCCGTGTTCCGGTTGAACAAGCTGAGGCTCCATCCAGAACTCGTTACCAATTGTAACTGTTGCATGGCAAGTCAAGGCACAAACGTGGACATACGAGCTGAGAGTCATGAACACGTGGGAAATCAAGGGTGTAAAAGAAAAAAAAGTCGCAATTTGTTAGCCATCGCATCTCACATTTTCTCAATATTCTCGGCATTCATGGGTCGTCGAATCGGCTTGGCAACTTTGATATCCGCCTGACCAATCGCAAACACTTCCGCGTTGATAGTGTCGGTTTGAATTACCCAAACGACGTCGACGAGTTCCTCACAATAGGTACATTCCTCGATGTACTACGTTGAACAAAGACACTTTACGCGATTGCGACAAAAAAACATGTTAAAGAAATGCAAGTAACAGCGCCAGGTCACACTTTGGCTTTCACAATTCACAGCCAGACGGTATGTATTGTCGGAGGTAACAAACATCAAACCGTAAAGCTAGCTGCGCAGGACTTCAAGTTTGCGAGTGACGAAAGAATTAATTTGTTCGTCTACGCTCAGTGCTCCAAACTAAAAATAAAGCAATCGAGCATTGGCTTAATTCCGGCGATTCTATCTGAATCAGTCCTTCTCTCATCTATTGAAAGCTTGTCGTATTTTGCGGATTATACGGAAATATATTCAAATAAATTGCAATATGAGGCCGAACAAGGGTTCCCCTCCAGCTAAAACTTAATGCTCTTGAAAACGTCAGGCCTCGAACACCGAAAGGAACTTGCCGGTGCCTAACACTGTGTAGCTAGTAGTATCAAACTTTTTATAGAAGCAAGTAAGGAACTAAGATTACAATAAAAGACTGTGATATAGCGATATTAATGAGGCAAAGAGATGAACACCCCTGGGAAAGTTTCCGTTGTCGAATGAGTGTTATACATACTGCGAGGAAATATTATTGTCGCCACTCCTCTCTGAGGAGGGCGAATGCAAGTGCGCGTGCTGCATCGCTTGAGTGTCTGCGACAATGCACCACTTGCTTTCGTGCAGCGCCCGCCCCACCCAACTCGAATTTCGGGTGTGGCAACCCGATGTGGTGGAACCACACCCTGCAACGCCACGACGAATGTACAGCCTGGAAAACCAATGTCGGCTAGCGCTTCAGTCGATACGAACAAAAGAGAAAAGAAAAAAAATTACTTCTAGCTTAGTCCGTCACGAAAGCCTTTGAATTAGCTATAGTTTAAGCATCAGAGGTTGAGCTGCTTCAGCAGAGATGAGCTATCAGGGGTGGCTCATGAACTCGCTTCTTTCTTGCTTGCTTTTTCTATCTTTCCTTTTCTTCCTCTCTTTTCGATAATTTTACTTTCGAAGCTCGGGCCGCCCCAAGGAAACGAGGGCAAACCGTAATCATCGTTGTTCTGAAGGGAATTGCAAAGCTGAGAGTTCGCAAAGTATATCCACTCTGTATTGTTAAAAATCGGCTGAACAATATCATTGGTAATACTATGCGTATTTTAAAGTATAGAAAAAGGCTTCAATAATATCTATTAGCTTAATAGGCTTGAATATCAAGGCCCATCAATATTTCGAAATATACATATCAAATTTTGCCGAGCTACTTTGCCGTTAAGGCGCAAATCTTTAATGTGATAGGGGAGAAGGCTTGTGTGTTGAGAGCGAAAATCCAAATTGTGGATGCACTTGGATCCGGACAAGGGTTGATTGAACATTTGCCGAAACGCATGGTTATCATTCATTTGGACTGGTTATTTTTGCTAATACGCGATATTCAAGGCCGATGCTTGCATCATTTACGAATGCTGCGTGGACAGCGGATAAATCATTCGCTATCCGACTTAGCCGGTGGCACAGCGCCTGTTGACAAGAGGTCGCAGACCTCGTCGGTGACAAATGTCTACCAACTTCTCGTCGATTTCCACCAAGAAAAGCACTAAGAGGTATCTCGAGACAGTGATTGACGCCTCAGACGAACGGCCAAAAGAAACGGTGCGAGCGGTCGGTACACGGCAGCCCTGGCTGACGGTACAGATTTATTGACGAAGATGGGACGGCTTATCATCTGACCTATGAAGTCGCATGTTAATTTCCCTTTCTTTCCTTGGTGAATTGCAATTGAACTAGCACATTTTCCCACCTTTAATTGGGGGTTCACAGAGCAGGGGACGACGCTGTTCTGTTGATGTTCCTCCAAGTAATCTGAGGTACTCCGTGCTTTCGATTTCGGTGGTGGTCGCATGTTTTTAAGCTTGGTAAGGGCTGACACTCCAAACATGCGATGCACGGACTTAGCTGCCCGCTGCACCAACCTGCATTGGGCAATGGTAAGGAACACTCGAAAATCCCAGAGGAGAAGGACGCTCCTTGCAAAAGCCCCATTTTTTCCTTGCCCCTTTGATTAGCAAAAATTGGCACGTTCGAATGCATTCTGCCTCGAAATCGTTAGTCCGGCCCACCTCTGGAGACGTTCCAAGATGTCCAGAAGAAAACGTGGTGGCCCATGTGGGCCGAATCTCGTTCGCTCTTTTTCTTTTTTCATGCAGGTTCAGAACCTCATCTAAAGGTACCGGACCCATTATATACCTTTTGCGGAGTACATTTTGTGGATGTCTTTCTTTCGCCTTCTCATTCACTCCACCCTTTAGCTCTTTCGTCCATTCTCGTTTCGTAATTGCTTTCGAGCTGGATTGCACGGTTCGTTTTTGCCAGCCATCTTTCGTCCAACTCGTGTCGCTCCTTTCCGAGTAATAACCCTAAATCGTAGCGTCTACTCACTTTTTTTTTTTTTGAGATTCATTTTTTTGTATTTTGTTTTTTTAAACTCTTCGATATTCATTACTTTTTTCAGATAGTATCCCATCGCCGCATTGGAATATAAATTCGGGCCTCCCCCTCGTCGCCTTTGAGAAAAACGTGGCAACCTGGCATCGTTTTACAATCGAGCATATCAATTCCTCCTCGCCAATACCCCTCTGCTCGATACCTCTGTCTACAGATACAGGCATCTTGGTCAATCCTACCTCAACGTCTTCAAGATGGCCGTCATGTCTGTTACTTACCGACGGATCATGTCCGTTGTGACGGCCCTACTCCTTCTCTGCAGTACAGGAGTGTTCACTGCACCCACTCCAGGTACCTCGGGCGGTTCATCATCAAACCCGTTCGCTTCTTTCTGCAACACCCCCCCCTCCGTCAGAAAGGAATGGTATGTACATACGTATAACATTCTTCATTATTGATAATAGTATTAATATTTTGTACTATAGGCGTTCTTTGAGTCTTTTAGAGAGATTCGAATACCTCCTCGCGGTCAACGTCCTTTTCTGCATCCCGAACCGCAGTCCAGAGAGCTTTGCTCAAAGCGCCAAAAACAGATACGATGATTTGGTTGCTACTCACATCAACCAAACATTCAGTGTGCACTACGTCGTATGTTCATTTGCCATCTTCTGTATCAACCTAGCACCAGCTAACAAATATGACGATAGGGTCATTTCCTCCCCTTCCATCGTTATATGACATGGACCTTCGAACAGATGCTCCGAACCGAAGTTGGTTATACGGGACCATTCCCATACTGGGATTGGCATCTCGATACCGGCAAGGGCGAAGAAGTATTCTTCAGCTCTCCAGTCTGGGATCCTATTCTTGGTTTCGGTGGTAACGGCCCATATATCCAAACCCCACCTGCTCAAGCTGCCTTCGCTGTCCCTGGTCGATCTGGTGGTGGGTGTGTTCAAAATGGTGCCTTCAAGAATATGCAAGTCAACCTCGGTCCTGGTTCTACTGTCAACGGTACTCCACGCTGTTTGAGCCGTGATTTCAGCTTCTACTTCGCAAACCGTTACCTCCAAAAGAACCAAACTCTGTACACACTGCAGTCCCCCAACTTTTACGTTTTTGATCAAAGAGTAGAGGGTGGTCCATCTTTTGAAGCATCCGGTGTTCACGGTGGCGGTCACTACGGTATCGGTGGTCTCTTCGGTATCATGGGAGATCTTTACGTCAGCCCTGGAGGTTAGTTGAAGTTTCTTCCATCTATGTCTATTGACTTTGTAATATTAACTTTGTGACAGATCCGGCATTCTGGCTTCATCACGCCAATCTCGATCGTGTCTGGTGGTCTTGGCAACAACTTAACTGGCCTGCCCGCAAGACTGATATCAGCGGCCCCTCTGTCATCTTGGACTACAATAACTTCAACGTCAACCCTCCTGTCCTCCAAAAATCTGCTAACACGACTCTGTCGACTCCCCTTGACTTGCAATACGCAGATGTTGTCAACGGACCTGTCACCGTTGGCAGTGTCATGGATATCACGCAGATGGGCTACACCTATGACAAGCTATACACTCTCACAGACCTCTAAGTTATCAAGCAACTATAACGTTAAGATTAGTGCCATGGCATGCCTTGCCATGCACGACATGACATTGGAGTTTTACATATGTTTTGTTCTTTTCAAGTTCAGACACACTGTCTGAGCGAATACACATCTGTCAGCTCTTGATAGACATGATATTTTACTAGACAAGATGTTGTTTGTGGTGTCCCACTGTAGATAGGTCATGGTTAGAGGGAGACACCGGGAATGGGTTTGGTTGGCCGGCAAGGAAATCTTACACTTTTTGTAAAACAAACATTTATTAATTCATGGTAGCGATGACAATTTTGTAATTATAAAACAATTATTCTTTTAGTGCTTGGCTCTCCAAACATTCCTCTGACTGAAATAGTAACAGTCTTTTTGTGTTCTTGCGTAAGCGCGCTGTAAACACGGGTAGAATTCGGATAATTTTACCTGCCATGTTGTGCTGTGGGGTTTTTCTCGTGTTGAATTTATTCCGGAATTCCCGCTCATGTGACTGTGGTGTCATTGTGTAAGAGTTCGTCGTCTCGCGAGCCCTGTCTGTGCCGGGACCAACAATACTTTGAATGCGGCTGTCGTCTGATATTAGTAGTGTGGGGGAAAGCCCCTCGACATAAAGCCAATTGAGTTAAATGAGCTGCTCCAAGGATACATGGTGTTTAAAGAAACGGCTGGGTCGACGGAAAAGTAAGCTCGCCTCAGAGACTTTTTCGACTTCACGGCTCGTGCTTTGGAAAGAGGGATATTTTTGGTTTCTTGTTTTGTATTGAATAGAAACCGGGGAACCTCCGAGTTTATGTAGACTACGAAACATACTGATGTTTCCAGGAAGGATTAACCTAGCGATGTAGGGGATTGAAAACGACATATCGTCTCGTGAGTACTTGTTATACGCACTCCCACGATCACGACAGCGATCGTAATTCTGACATTATTCACGTGCGTACGAATTAATTGTTAATTTATTTTGCGACACTTGATCGATTGCGAGGTACTTCGTAAGGAGATAGTTTTTTTTTTTAAGTATTCACTATAGAATAGTAGTAGAGTCCTGCCATGTGAAGAACCGATAGTGAAACAATGGCGAGGTTGTATGTAATGAAATCTGGCACTTAATCATACGATGTTCAAGCTTGGTTTATTGGGATGCTAGTTAATATATATTATCGCCCACTGATTTCAGCTGTTGACGGGTCAATGTTGATCTTTTCAATTGTCCCGCGATTTCGTCAATGAAGCCCTGCTATCTTGTCCGCTTGGTACCGAGGACTCTCTCGTAAACGAGCCGCGAGACAAAAGGATCAACACTATGAGCCAAGAAGCAAAGGCGCCTACAGACTCTCCGCAGGGTCCTCCTGTCTGTTCTACGTAAATATTGGAGGGGCGCCAACAGGGCGTCGCAGTGTCGGCGCTCGTGCGGTATCTGAGAGCGGTAGAAGCGTAGCCCTTCTTTGCAGGAAGGCTCCAGTTTCTTAATTCAGCCGCTCCGGTTCGCCTACAGATCAAGATTTTTTATTCTCCTAAGGGAAGCTCAGATGCGGGAATAACACAGAAAAGCCTAAATATAAAGCTCCAAAGCTCACGGTGTCGATGTCACAAATCACAGATTCGTGCGCTGCATGTAGATTGCACACCAGGCGACTATCTCCCACAACCCAATGCAGAGGTTTCAGAACAGGTCCTGTTCTCGTACGACACTATCTAATGCAAATTACCTGCTGGCTCCCTTTCGAATACACGCTCTTGTGATTCAAGTTTGAAGCAGTTTCCAATGGCTTGGGGTCTTTCAAATCCCACGATCTTATTCTGCACGCTGCCCAGGATGTTTCGTTTAAACACGCATGGGAAACTCGTAACGAACATTCATCAGGGGCTCGGTAGAACCGGTTTTCTTGATATTTCGAAACATTATGGCGGAATAAAGTGCGGAAGATAGCGCGGGATAAAGCGAGAGAGAGAGCATGAAGTCCCAAAATTCACACACGGCCGAGTGTTGCCTGTATCTTTCGCCAGAAAGTATCAACTGGAGAGAGTTTCGAATCTCGCAAGATAATGTAAGAAAACCTGGAAAGCTCATTTCCGTGAGCATGAGTTATTCGACTGGTGCCGAATCCATCATGGTTTTGTTCCATCGCTGCATCGAAAATCGAGCACGGCGCAATAAATAGAATATTTGAATCATATTTGACGGGACAAAATGAACAGTTCGAGTTTATGCAAGAGCAAGGAATAAGTGTGCACGACCCTAGTCAGACCAGGGAGTGATGCTCTTCGGAGTTTGAGTCGCGAATAGCCTATGCAAGCCCTCATGGACAGGATGCACCTTGGAAAGCGACAGCCCCAAAACCGTTGGAAAATTTGCAATCAAGATGAACTTTTGCCCCTGAGAACTACCACCGAATGTTTATGGCGAAATAAGTTAACAGGTATAATAACGTTATAAAATATAGCTTTAATTTTACGCCACAAATATAAGGTAATAGCTCGAGAAATATCATCGGCTTGATATTTCAAAAGTCTTTACACGGACGGGCAATAGGGTCTCCCTTATATGTATAATATAAGAGCTCTGTTGGCATCTTCCTATATTGTAATTGGAACTCGAGAAATAAACTTGGACCTCGGCCGGTCGCTGTCAAAGATGTCAGGCTCGATAAATTCTGAAATCTCGTTGATCAATGCCAGCTAGGGGCATGGCTTGAGGGTTTTGGATGTAAGATCGGCATTATTTTTCTTCGTTTGGTTAGACTGAAGGAATTTGCTGTGGCATTCCCGCACGAGCCGCCTTGCTTGGATCGATCTTATGTCTCTGATATGGTCTGTGGGATTGATAGAGTGTCACACAGCATTCCGGATCGCAGATTCAGGGTATTGCAAAGCGCTGGCATCTGAGCGCATTTCTCAGAGCGGACGAAACTCTGAATGCTTTGGATCAACCGCCTGCACTATACACTCAAGAATGTTTTAATTTTGTCTGATTTGGAACCGCCAACGAATTCTCGAGAACCTGTCTTTGATCTTGCCGCTAAAATGAAGGCTTGTGCGAGTCGCTCGGACGCTTTGAGCCTAAAAGCTAAGCAGAAATAAGGACGGAAGTGCAAAGCCGGGCGTTCGAACAGGCGAGACCCCGGAATGGTGCAGCATCAGCTCAGGGAGAAGACGAGACATCGGGCTGCCTTTGGGGTGGATACCCTTGGTCCAAAGATTTGGTTTGGAAGGGGGCCTAAGATTCTTTTCGCCTAGCGCAGCAGTGTTGGAAGCTTCCCCCACCATCCGAACCGGCGGACCGGGGATCTGGGACGCTTCGGCTCTTTTGTCGAATCCGATAGGTCAAGGCTTCTGAGAAAGCCCCGAAGATATGAGATCAAAATACGCCACCAAATAGCCAATTTGTATTGCAGGAAGGGAAGGGAAAAGAGAAGGAAAATTAGCGGGGTTTTGTTCGTCGTATTTTTGTTCCATTCGAGGTTTCCTTCCTTGGTGTTTTTGTGTGTGTTTTCTTACTATGTAGACGTGTGAACGATTACTCCGTCAAATCCCAGTCGGTGGTCGAACTGGATAAGGAATGGTGTGCTTGAAAAAACTGGGCTGCTTTACTCTGTGTGATGGGTAAGTTATGCCTCCTGTAAGTGGCGTTTAGGTATCTTCACAATCACTGAAGTACCTCTGGACCCAAGCTGGAGGCTCAAGAGAGAGCGATTGCGTACAAGCCCGGGGCGGATTTGGTTTGGTTTAATAGGAAATCGCTGGATTTTTGCTGTGTTTTTATTGTTTTGGGCGGTTGCTAGATTCGTGGATGTGGGCGGTGAGACATGTACCTACGCTTGGACGTACATGGGGTATAACTTTGGCCTGACACGGTGTAAGCTACTTTGCCCACCATATTAACGTATTGACCTTGGTAATACACGGTAAAATCTACAGGCATCCAAAAGGTTTTTGCATCTCGGTGTTGCTACTTCCAGATAATTAAAACTTGACAAACGAGAATTGCCAGATATACTCGCTCGAAGTAGAAAGAATCCATGTTTTGGAAGATTTTATCCAAAGCAACGCCCTCAATTCTGGGACACGAAAAATCAGGGGGAGTTATTGCTTCGACCCTGTCTATAGTGGTAGTTGCCAAATATAATACAAATTCCTGCTGCGGTCTTCCAGCAAAATTAAACGAGGGCTTTTTTTTTTGGCTTTGATTTCGCAGATGTCATGGACCCATGATCCAAGGCATCAGAGAATTTGCTTTTGCAGGAACTCAGATAAGCTATGCCCTGTTCAGCGAACGCCTCCCAATTCCAGGGCGCGGAAAATCTGCAGCCGGAGCAGAAGCGATCACCAAGTTGCAGGCCTGGGATCCGGAAGTTGTTCCAACCTAATCAGACCTTGGTGTGTTCAGACCCTCAAAGGGTCAGAAAGCCATCCTGTTTAACCTCAATCTTTCCCGCCAGAAACTAGCAAGGAGCAAAGACCAGACCAGACGTGGCTTGCCCGCGACGAAAGGACCATCTTCGGGCCTCCTCGAAAAGGATATATATCCCCATCGCAGTCCCGGCAATTCAAGAACCTTTTTTTGAAGGAACATTTCTCTCCACAGCTACGACAAAAACATACCATCAGAGTGTCAATCATTCATAGCAGAGTGTTTCTATACCTCTTGACATCTCACGACGATCACTACCTTAAAACTTTGAGGCCTTCAAGATGCCGCAGTCTCTCAAGAACACCATTTTGGCGACCTCGTTTTCGTTGGTTCCGCTGTCCACAGTTGTCATTTGTCTGAGGTTTGTGAAACATCTCTGGTAAAGAAGCTATAAGATCGCCTGTTTGCTAATTTCTCTGTCAACCCCAAACAGACTATACTGTCGTCAGTTCCTTCTTGGACGTGTGAGAATCGATGACTGGCTCATCACCCTTGCACTTGTGAGTAAAAAAAAATCACCAATTATCGGTGTTCGATGGAATGGTGTGCCAGGTAGCTAATATCGTATGTTCAACGCATATAGATCTTAACATGGGGAATTGCAACTATCAATTATTGGCAGGCGTTCTTCAATACTGGTGTACACATGGCTGATATGGTAAGCTTCCCGATACCTCATGATCATCAGGAAAATTTGGGACCGATCATTAACTTTTCACAGCCTCCGCCTGATCCGACCAAGTCTCCTCTGTACGGTCTTGAGGGTACATTGAAGAGTTGGTATGTCTATCAGATCGTCTACCTTTTCGATCTGGGTATAATCAAGCTCAGCATTTTGAGCTTTTACCACCAAATCTCCGCGGCAAAGGCATATAGAATGGTCATCTATGCCTCCATGGGCGTTGTCGTTGTCTACACCATCATTATGATGTTTATCAATGCATGGGAATGCCCGAAGATCAGCGATGCTTGGTCCGCTGAGATTTTGCTTCAAGGATCCGGATCGTGCAGAGATCTTCACCCTCTCTACTTCGTCCAAGCTTCCTTCAACATTTTCTCCGATATCTGGATTCTCCTGCTCCCAATCCCAGTCCTCTTGCGTCTCCAAATGAGACAAAACAAGCG
Organism: Dactylellina drechsleri; assembly: GCA_036971345.1. Lineage (NCBI taxonomy): Eukaryota > Fungi > Ascomycota > Orbiliomycetes > Orbiliales > Orbiliaceae > Dactylellina > Dactylellina drechsleri. Next base: position 153,607 of record JAJTUB010000039.1, read on the forward strand.
AAGTAAGTTTTTTATGCGCAGTAATAGCTGATTCGTGTATATAAGTGTACATCTTTTCTAACATCGACAAACACGCAGTTGCTTTGATTGGTATCTTCTCCGTTGGTAGCATTGCAGTCATCGCCTCTTGCGCTCGTGTCTACGCCCTCCACGTCTGGTCCGTCTCTAAGGACATCCCCTACGATGGCGCCAACATTCTTATCTGGTCCCAAGTCGAAATCAACGCCGCTTTGATTTCTTGCTCGATCCCAGCATTAAAGCCTCTCTTCAAAGCTACATTTTCTGGCTCGACAAACGCTCAAGGCTACCAGAACGACTATTACGGAAATGCCTCTCGCACTGGCGCCTCTGCAGCTTTCGGAAAAGACCGCGGCTATGTCCTCGAATCTATGAACCGCGACCGCGTTTACAACAGCAAGCAAGCTGGAACTGTCAACGTTTACTCCACCGGCCAACCTACCGAATCCGAGGAGAATATTGTCCGAGGAATGGATGAGGATGGCGAGCGTATCGTCAAGACGGTCGAGGTGAAGATCAACGTTGAAAACTCACCTCCCGGATCTACTGTTGGTGCCCATTCCCGAAGAAGTTCTGACACTTTCAGAAATCATGCCAATAACGTTTAAATTTATGCTTATATTCAGTTAAAGGACCGGTTCTAATTTTCACGATTTTTTGTATATCTACAGTTCGAGCGCAAGGATTATCCTTAGAAAACGAATAGAGCTTTGGAAGATGATGATTTTGTATAAGCTGCTACTCTTGTCTTCTCTGCGGTCGTCTTTTTCTTTTCGTATCAGCGAAGGTTTCCTGAAAAAGTTTTACGGGTTTGGTTTGGTTTTTTTTCTTTCTTTCAACATTACATTTATAATATGTTGAAGCGATTCTATTCTCTTTCGAGGTTTTACTGGGTTGGAAATGTCTGAATTCTGGCGTGGTCTAGGATTATTTTTAGTTTTATGATTCTTCTGTTCTTGACGAGATCTTGATTTTATCTGAGGCAACGACAGCTAAAGATAGATCAACATCATAGAATTCATTTTCACCGATTGTACTATTATACATTGTACTTGGACGACTACCAATTTTTTTTTACCATTTCGTACGAATAATATTTATCTATTTCGATTACATATAATCATCCTTTCTACATCGTCGAGAAAGGCAGAGAATCGTGCACGGGACCTAATTTGGTATATGCTCACACCCAAGTTTCTCTGAAATTACAAAAGCCTCGGCTCATTCCGAGAAGGAAATGGTAATTATTCTTTGGTTTTCGTATCTCACCCTTGATTTTACCCCTGAGAGACTACATCAAAATTTTGATTATTGCAGGATGCACCGTATATGTCTTGTGCGTACTATTGTAATCAAATTACTCACCCCATGTTCATAGCGGTCAAGGTCAAGGGAGAGAAACAAGGAAAGGCCCAAGGTCGTGGGTAATCAGGAACAGCCAAAAGAACCCCACGGCCGGCTCGCTCTCGTCAGTTACACCTATCACACCGCTAATCACACTTGAGAGCATCCTGCAGTTTTCTAAACCAATGTGCCGGAAAGCTATCGCATATCGATACCAACCGCCTCTCACTCCACCCCGTGCCCCCTTGATTCACGGTTTAACGAAAGGAAACCATCACGGCGACCTTCCAATTACAGTTGGAATGTTCTTCTGACTGATGCCCGAAAATGCCGGTGGTGCCCGCTGCGCTCTTTGTTCTGGTGGATGCTATGAATCTTAATATACATGGACTAAACAGCATGGGTTGTTTACGCTCTCGACATTGTTTAGGATTTGGCTTTCCATCAGCCAGTGGATTTTCAAAAATATGCCCGTGAGACGTCCAGAAGTTGACAGCCTTCAGATATAAAACCTCCTGCGCGTGAGTATTCACAATGGCTGGAGGTTGTGGTGCCTCATGCGTGTGATTCCGTTACGTCAAGGGCTATTTGGGTCGTTGTGGCTCGGTGCTAGGAACGCCCTATCAGTGTGTCGACAGACCTCAAGAAACACGGCGGTCAGGTGTGAAATCGAGCTCATCGAAATGTTATAGGTCTCTAGGTCAATAGACTGATAATTAGATCAAAAACCTTGTGCGGGCCAGACCTTGCCACAGTAACATTCGCATTCGCATTGAATTTATTTCAATTTCATAAAATTCGAAACCTGCAGGTGAGTACTCGTCAATACTATTCTATAGAACTTGAGCTGTAAGATAAGGTCAGAGCGTAGATGCTTTTCTCGGAGCGTAAATTGGTCCCCGCTTGTTAAGGATGCATTTCCTTCTCGCTACCTGGCTCTAGTGCTGGCATCTTCCGTGGAACAGTCCAGGAATGAAGCCTTGTATTAGAATCCGAGGCCGCGATGCATGAAGTGCATGTTTTTCAGCCCCAATTTGGAGGCATACTTCAGTCTCTTTGCGACTCAGCGTTAGCGATTTTGAGGCTAGTAGATATTCCTCGTTAGCTCTTTCACCCTTGTCGGTAGAACTCACAACCATTCGAACGGTTCGCATAGATTTTGAGAATCGAAAGCGACAGGTGCAAAGGCTGTTGCCCTTGAAATTCTGAAAGTCGGGTCCTGGCAAGAGGATTTTCTCTGACAGCCCAGGTCATAGTCTTGATTTTGGGTCCTTTCATATCCCAGCTGATCGCAGCTGAAAATTCTCCGTGTATCCAGCTGCAAGAACTGGAAACCAATCACACTGCATTCAAAGCTCATGCAATCCAGTCATGATCAGCAACCGCATATGGCTTCCAGACTCTCAATGCAATCGCTGTTTTTCTCGGTGATTATTTTGCTCTCATTCAACAAGGCGATTAGCCCTTGCTTCAGTGCCAAAGTTCACACGGCAGAATGATGATCCATACCAGGAATTCGAACATCAGCGTCAAAGATTTGTTGCCCGCTTTCTAAAGTATCTGCGCCCCTCGCTTCATCCAAATCGATAAGGAATGAGCTCGGTGAAGTCACCACATCAGAATTGTTGGAGTGTATCATTCGCGAACGCCGCAATCAGTAATCGTTTTCGCGAATCTAGAAGCTGGCGGCGTTGCATCGGTGCTAGCTTAGATTTTATTTAGTTCCAATCTCAAGCTATTCCTATGTATGTGGTTCGATACGTTTCCAGTGTCTAAATGCTTGGGTGCCGAGCAATTATTGATGATTAGATATCACAGCTGAAATTCCATAGAAAAGGTTCGGACGGGGCAATTTTTGAAGAAAAGGAACTAAACAAATTCTTAGTCTTCCGGAGTGTAAACATCCTGTTTCTGTTAGACAATAGCACGTGAATAGGTTCGTATTCGTGTTTTAAAGACCGGATACTGCATTGGCGGTGCGCGGCCTTCTGATCAAGTAACGGAGACTATGATTTGATTACAATCAATTTTCAAGTTTCTTGCAAGTTTCTCGCTGGAGGCTTGGGCTTCAAATGAGCGCGGGCTGCGGGCACTCCGCACAGGTCGCACGGCTAAGACTACTACAGCAGTCGCAATGCCGATCATGTTTTTGGTCCAACTTTCTTCCTTTGCAAGAATCGATTTTGATTCTCGATCAAATCACCGGTTAATATCGTATGCAAGAGTCAGGAGTTTCCTTGGGTGTGTCGGCAGAGAAACAATCCGAAATCTAAATCCAATTCGGATGCGGGTTTCGGCAACACTCTGGAAGAGCCCGGGATACCCAATTTTCGCTTCGGGCCAGGACCTAGGGCATCGCCTCGTAGGTCATCGAGGGACAGCTAGTAGATTCTGAGATTCAAGGAATAGATACAAGAATTGGCAGAATAAGAAACCCAACTACGCACGATACAATTGAAGTAAAGAGTTCTTAAGGCTTGAGAATTAGCAAAAGTTACCTTCTAATTTGACCTAACGCTGACGTATCAAGCCCCTCATTTCGAACTAAAGGTGTCGAGCGGGAGTCAAAATTTGAAAAATCTGAACCAAGATCGATTTGGAACTAACCACGGCCGGAGTTGCAAGAATTAGGTTTTTTACTAGCAGGGTCTACAGGAACTAGCATCGTTGGATCCGCGGATAGCATGTTCCCCGAATCCGAACACGGGTTATCCGTCTCCTGAATCCTTTGCATTCCAGCATCTCAACTCAGTTGTATCTGTAGATGACCTGGGCTCTAGGTAGCTTGTAGCTTGTAGACATGGCATGATCTCCGGCCCCCAGATGCCTATCTTGGATGCACCATTAGCTTGTGTGCAACATCAGATTTCGTGTGATCAACGAATAGATCGCTGAATTTGAACCACACAAGCGACACTTACAACACTTTGGCAACGCGTCAACCAAGCACTTCACTTGGGATCTGGCCAGTTGCGCCAGTAGTGCTGGCGTTAGGCAGCTGCTTCAGAATACAAATATGTCGTCGAGCGGGCAAGAGTCAGCTGGAAGTAGTTTATGCAAGGGCAAAAATCTTGCAAATTCAAGTGTCAAAAGAAACAAGACGTACGCCGTTCAGATTTCGTAATTTTGAACCCAATCCCCGTTTTCTATTCGGTGGTTCGCCGCACAAAGCCCACACCCGAGCGTCATGTCTCTCACATCCGGTATATTGGAATCGCTGCCAATTGGCCTTATTACTTGACCTCGGCTTCGATGTCTTCGCCGAGGTGCATATTATTGTCATTATTCCTCTCTCACTTTCGGCGGTAATTTTACTAGCCTTAGTCGGTGGTCGGCATCATCCCATACCCCGATAACATGATTTTCTTCTCTTCGAGGTAGCTAAAGGGCTCGCTCTTCAGGTACAAACAATCTAGGAAATTTGAGCACCTCCGATGTTATGACATCATCTCGGCGGTTTGAATATTATGATCGTTCTTTTCGGCATAACAAATTCATTATCATTAAGCATTAAATCTTTACGGCCAATACAGTGCTGCAGGTACATACAAGAAATGTAATACTCGCTCTTCTGTAGTAACCATCTCGATAGAAGAAAAGAGAAAGGGAAAGTCGTATAAAAAGCCTAGCTTTCAAAGATATGCAACATTGTATGTTAATCAACATCCTGATCGCTGTTTGATAGAAATACATCAGAAACAAAGAAAATAATCCATTTATTAATCTTCGAAATTGACCATAGGGGCTGGAATGCCATTATTTTCCTCACCCGAGTCTCCAATGTTGTGTCTTTTGTCACTGGTTTCGGCATTCGTGCCGGTGGTACTGACACTGACGCTTCGTTCCCCACCGGTCTGAGGAGTAGCTGCGGCGGATTCTTCCTTCTCAAGACTACCAATGCCAAAATCACTTCTAGATTTGTCGGTAACGAAGCTTGGAGTGCTGATAGCGCTACTAGCGAAGGAATTATAGCCGCTGTTGCCAGGAGAATGCTGAGGAACTTCGGGATTCCAAGTACCGACGACGGTAGCTCCGGACGATCCATTCTCAAGATTATCGTTAGACTTTTTGAGGGGGGTCATAATGTTGACGAGGGAGAATCGCTTTGGAGAAACCTTGAAAGACTTCTGGTTCTCCTCTGAAGATGGCAGGTTTATCTTATTACCAGAGCTACGACTGAAAGTCTTGGTTTCCTCACCGATCAGAGTTTTTTGATAAGTAGGTACCCTCATCTTCGAGGTATCGTTACCCTCATCTGAAACCAGGCCTGGTTTGATGTTTTCCTTAGTATCGGTACATCGGTTTGCATCGTCGAGGCGTGGGTTTGCTAGAGCTGACTGAATGCCACGAAGAAGGACTGTAACGGAATGCTCATCGCCATCGTCGTTCATTTCCGTTGGTCGGATCAAGGCGCTGCTAGCGGATCGCGAGCTTTCTGAAGAATCGACAACAACGCCACTGTATTCGGAAGCCTTTTTCTTGCTCTCTTGGATCCCTTTAATGTCGTCGGGGGAACTGAGAGATGGGACCATCGGGGTAGCCTCTTTAGGAGTGTTCTTGAGAATCTGCTCGAGAAGCTTCCTGCTTTCTTCGAGAGCCCTGTCGTTCTCTGTCTTGTCACCTCCCTTCTGACTCTGCTTTTGAAAGATGGAAGCAAGCTTATTCGCCTTTTCTTTTTCCAACCAACTGAAGGACTCCTTCTTCCTCCCTTCGTTCATTTGGACAACTTGGCGCATGGCTTCCAACGCCTTTGGAGCTTCTCCGGCAACCATGAAGCCGCGAATCTCGTTGACCCATCTCTCCACACCGGCGCGACTCATTCTAGGGCCCTGAGAGTTATTGGTGCCATTTTCCCCATCGTGATTTCCCGTCTTTAAGGCAGGAGTATACGGATAGAGATGTCGATTGATTCGGCAGCTCCAAACCATCTGGATAACCACCGGTTTGCCATCTTTGTCTGTACCGTGAGGAACGGAGAAGATTTGGGTCGGATGAGCGTCCTTGACATTCGGCTCTCCGTTTTTCTTGAGCAACGGGTTGAGCACAATATTGGAATTGCACTTTGGACATCGCTCGCCAGGCTTGATTGGGACTTTGAGAGCGTCAAAATCTGCTTTCTGCGGAGCAAAATGTTGGTAGCGACCTGATAAAGACATCGAGCTGCTGCTTATGCCGCTCAAAATGCTTCTGCGATCTGCGTTGATGCTGCCGGCTGCGGTCTTGCCAGAACGAGGGAGGAGATAGGCGTGAATATCTCGACTTCCAGTTTCGCGAGAGAGGAGGAGGGGTCGAAGTTTGGGGTCGCTATCCACAGCTTCGTTCCCTGGTTTGCTCGATGCGGTCGAAGCAAGAGATACTTTCGAGAAGATATTTGGAAGCTTATCCATTGTTGAAGGTGATAAAACTGTAAATGAAGTAGTTGATAATTGCTTTAGAGTCGGTTACTTAAGTTGAAGTTATGCTGCGTAGATATGGTTTCGAAGGTGTGAAAAAGCGGATCTGAAGCTCGGTGGGAAGGAAGATATTTCGATTCAAAGAAGGTAAAGGAGAGGAAGAGAAGAGGAAGAGACGGGCACCAACCCCATTACGGCAAGCTTGACTGTCGATAAAGAGCGTCGATGAATGTGACGTTGAGGTTGGCGATGGAGATAAGAAGACGGGTAGAGTAGAGAAGAAAGGTGGAGTTAAATAGTTGAGGGAAGCTTGCGACACAAGTAAGCATGTCTATCTATCGTTGGCAGCCGCTTATTGCCCGCTGCTGTTACCTGATTAACAACCATCGCAACTTGTATCATACCATCTAGAGACGGTCCACGCCTCTTCATCAATACCCCTTTTGAACTCAAATTAAACATTAGTCTTGTATTGAGGCTTCAGACTAGAAGTTCTCATACAAAACTCTTACCGATAGCCAGGAGACCAGCCATTAGAAACGGTAAGTCTTTCACTGTTGCATTACAAGGGCGTGTTTGCCTATATCCTAAGTTAAACGGTCTACATCTTTTGCTTATAGCTAACCATCTCTTGTAGCTCATCAAGTGCCTCGCTATATACTTAGATGCGGATTATACGTTTCAGATTGAACACTGTAAGTGCCACCAAGCCTTGGAATCACGGTCCAGCTATTCTCGATTCATCACATTAAACATGATTGGTATTTCAATGCAACTAAGCCTCAAGCGCCTTTCGTGTTGTTGGATGTTGGATTATTTTACCTTGCACACGTCGACTGCTAACGTGCTATTGTCACATCGTACATCTCTTGTCCTAGTATGGAAGTCATTACCTAGTTTTGCCTTGACGCTTTGTCACTACCGTAGTCTCGAGATAACCTCCGTCGCCCTATAATATATTCGGCCGTGCGCATTACTATACATGGATATGTATGAGCTAGCCGGTGAAGGAAGCCATCATCATGTGCATATGTGTTGCTCCTGGAAATCGATCACGTCCAATGCGATGAGTTTACTGTCTCGGTTGATGGATTTAGATATTGGACACGCATCATAGATGTCTCCGCGGACAGGTTTAGGCCGAAATTGCAGCACTCCGGTAAACGGATTGCCCACCCGAGACCTCACTCGGATGGAAGCCGGTTCTTTGCCGTCCGGAACCGATCGGCCCAGCCATTCAGAACGATATCCGATGCATTATCACAGCGTTGCATTGTAGGCCAGATGTCCGTGCACCGTTTTTGATTTCCTTATCTCGAACACATCTGCGTCCAGATTCCTTATCTGGCTGCCGCCTCTTCGCTCGTCCGTGGTTAGGACCCAGCCTTTAACCTCCAACCTGATTATCTTTGGTCGAATAGTCCACTTTGGGTGCGCGCCAGTGGATGTACCTTCTTATTATCCAACAAGACGATCGTTATCCTCAGAATCGAGAGGTTCGGCGGCCAATTCAGGATCAATTGATCTTCCAGAAATTCCATTTATCGTTGATCCTGAAGAAACTTCTGGAATAGCGGAAGAGTAAGCCAGGGTGGGGACCCGCAGTTGCATCGAAACCCAAACAGCTGTTGTTAGTACCGAGAACCGCGAAGGACAATACGTATCAATATCTTGCGCCTTCCCTATAACTGCAAAATGGACGACCAAAAGGTTAATCTCGACGTCTCCCGAGACATGCTCGAGTCCCTGCCTCAAATAAGCATATCCATGGATCCGTCGCATGCGCTCCTCCCGTTGGAAATCCAGTATATCGTGATCGAGAATACAACTTGGACGGAGCATCCCCGTCTCATTCAGGTGTGCAAGGCCTGGTACAATTTCCTGCAAAACTACCCTGGCGGCCACCTAGCGCGCTACACTTCAATCTCTCTTCCCCTGCACTCGTTGAAACTGGCCCATAAAAAGGTGCATTTCCCCCGACCCCGCTTCCACCGATTTCTGGAGGCGATATCACATCTACAACGGGACGAAAAAGGTAACTTTCAGGCTTGTTATACTCTGCCGCACGACGAGGGGGATGGGAGATACCCTAGGATTCGTAACATTCCCAAATTGATCCTCGATGACGCTCTCCTGCACCCCGCGGATACCCACAAAGACGAGACAGAACATCACCAACCTGATCTTATTCCCAAATTTTCTTTCGTCTCACGCCACCACCCTCGCCACTTTGACCTCATTCCATTAAATTCAGTTCGAGATTGCAACCCTACAGTGAGGAGCTTTCTAGAATCTCTCTCCCAAGTTGCAAGCGACGGAAACAGAGCCCTAGCAGAGGACCCCATAGATTGGACTGGGGTAACATCGATAAGTTTCAACCTAGCATTTATAAATACTAGAGGGTATCGCTCTCTCGTGTGGAAACTAGTGGCCGCAGATCATTAAAGGACGTCTACCTGGTCCAGCGAAAAGAAAAGGAAAGAAAAATCTCGCAAAGAACGAAGCTCTCTTTTGAATCTATACGGCAATGAGGTTGCGCAGCTTACCCCTCGAGGTCCAATTCATGATCCTCGAGCAGGCCTCGTGGGACCAACACGCTCAACTCGCAGGAGTCTGCAGATCATGGCGCGACTTTGTGATGGCCCCAGCCGCGGTTTCTAAGCGATACACCTGTATCAGCGTTCGCGAGACCGATAACGACCCGATCAGATATTTCGAACGACCCCGACTTCACCAAATTCATTTACTTCTCAGAAACTACGTTTGGATGGAACAGGACGGTCACTTCCATCCATGCTTTAGAAAGGAGCTACCGCCGGAAGCTGAAGGCGAATCCAACAATCCTCAAGGTGTAGAACCAATGGACGATGAGAACTACAAGAAGGTAGTTAAAGTTAGTAGCGAAGGAGTAGATTTATCGCAGTTCACAATGTTGACGGACTACGCATTTTATTTTAACGATCCCATCATTTGGCCTGCGCATTATGTACCACAACCGCCGAACGAGGGCGATGACGGAGAATATGACGACGAGGATGATGAGGAGTACGAGGATTACGATGACGAGGAGGAAGAAGGGAATGAAGCGGATGACGGAGAGAAGGATTACGACGACAACGACAACGACGACAATAATAATATTAATGACAATAGTAATAACAATGATTGTAATGATAACAATGCCGGCGACGATAATAACAATAACGACGACAATCCCTTCCTCGACATCAACATGACCACTAGTTTTACTGATCTCTGGTTCATACCCAACCCCAACACGAGAGAGTTCAGTACCGTATGCGTAGAGATGACCGAGAACCCCACTGCTGCTGAATTTTTCGCAAAGATCACCGACACTGTAAACCAGGGTACCCGCTGGGAATGGGGCGATGCGTGGAACGATTCGTGGGCGCTCAGGATTGCTACTACTTGTGTTGTGAATACTGGGATTGAGGGGTACTCGCTAGGGTTCCAGCTTGAGCCTGATGTTCGGGGTAGGATGAAGCCTGATCTGGAAGGTGCAGGGAGTAATGAGGATGTCGGCATGTTAGAAACAAGTCCGAACAAGGATGGAAGAAATGAATAATGTTATCGGCACTAAACTGTTAACAGTACTGCGTGTGTATATTTGTATCAAGAGGGTCTCTAGACTTCTAAAAGGAATGAATTAGATAAAAATTTTAGGTGCTCCCATTTCTTATCGATTTGGGTAATGTGTTATATTCTATTTATGCTAAATTTGCCTGTATAGATACTGTAGTCTCGAGACTAGATATAGTTATAACCTCTCTTCAAGGTAAGCCCGTACGATAATGGCGAAACAGAACCCATTCTCAAGAGAGTGCTACTATTCCAAATTCAATACTCAAATGGGTAAGTTGCAATATATCAAGGTGTGATTTAGATATTGCAGAGGATATGTACATTCTATAGATCTAACCGAAAAGGGGGCTTGTCTTCAGGTATAGTGTGCCAACTTTTCTATTTACACATTAATTGACAAAACCCATCACCTCCTCATACCCTTGGTATCATTTAGTAGTCCTAAAAGCGCGTCATCTCTCTGCCTTTGTTTTCTCCTTTCAAATTCGGAATGCCTCTTCTCTGCTTGTTCCGACTTGAACCTCTCGAACGATTTTAACAGATCCGTCCTCATCTTCTCGTACCCAATCACAGAAGCAGAATTCTCCACTCGATCGTCGATCCTCACATATCTCAGATACGGTAAAACCTCCCACACCTCGCCGGGTGGCATCTTATCAACAACCTCCTCTGTGTACTCTCCTTCCTCATAGTACTCCAGTCCATCTTCGTCTTTGTCCCTGATCACACCGGCTTCCGCCCCCTCCGGCGCGAGTGGTTCAGCAGCGGAGGGAACATCTCGCTTCAACCGTGCTACTGCTGCATTTGTCCGCTTTCGGCCGACGGGCATGATCGCATCCCGTCCTGGCGACCAATCCGCCGGCATCAGGACGTCGTAATCATCCACAGTTTGTAGCGCGTGAATACTTCGGATGATATCGAGGACGTTGAAGCCAAGCGTGGAAGGAAGCACCTGGGTTAGACGGATAGTGTGATCCGGTGAGATGACGTAGAGTAAATTGTGGGTTGGGGTTGTCTTTTCTGGGACTGCGTTATAGGCTGGCGGCGGATCACTGTTATCCCACGTTAGTATTCAACGTTTTAAAGCCGAATAGAGACAGTATTGTGCAAGATGACAGGTGATACGTACGGTTCGCCAACGAATCCCAGTCTTTTGTGTATTGAGTAATGTGGATCAGCGATTACCGGAAACCCAAGTACTCTGGAGCTGACTTGATCCGTCGGTTCCAAATCATGGATGAGACCCATGGACTTTGCGATATCACCGATCCATTGTTTGACAGCTTTGTCCTGGCCCGGAACGATGCAGACGACAGCTGTATCTCTCGCGGGGAAGTCTTTGCGGTATTCACAAAACGCCTTTAAGTTTGTCGTCGCTATAGTTTGAGATGTATTCGATTAGCTTTGATACGTCTCCCATGATAGCAATTGTATGGTATTTGGTGAAGGAAAAAGCGTACAAACCGGATCACGAGGTCCGACAGCCGTAAATACCACCCTCCATATGTCGCGAAGAGGGACAGATGAGGGTTTCAGCGGGGCGATATGGTTATTGACGAAGGGTATGAGGTCCGGGTGCAGTTTCTGACCGGGACAAAGATGATGGGGGTCGAGAATGGGTTTGAGATGGGAATTGCGGGTTATGATGAGTGGGAGAGATATCCTGGAGACGGTTATACGACGGGAGATGATGCTGGGGAGAGTTGGAGGCATGGTGGGAGGGGTTTATGTGCTCTGTCGGACCGGCCGCAGATGCAGTTGAAAACGAGGATGCGGCTTCAAAACAATCGTTCGGACGAGCAGAGAAAGGTCCGACAAAATACAACAGCACGCAACACGAAAGTTCTTTACTTGGAATTCTTTACTCCAGCATGTAAAATATAGTGGCCCAAGTGGTCTCGTCCCCAGACCAGGCCCAAGCAACTATTGATAAATTCCTAGTTGACTGTTCGAGTGAAAGTTTAAGTGGTGGATGAATTAATATTGCCCACAGAGCGCCCAGGGTACCACGCTTGCCTAAGAGCGATCAATCTAACCATGGGGCTATAGGGACAAATTGACCGGTTAGAAGCTGGATAATTCTACTTGCGTTTAACAACCGCTAGAGACACCTTGTAGATACAATCGGGCTGTTACATCTATCGCGCAATTCTTATTGCCCAGTATTTGACTTATCAAATAGAGTAGGACAATAAACGTGGTGCTCCACTGGCCAAAGATGCTGTAGCACTACCGTCTTGCAAGCTTGTGATTACCAGGTACCTAGGTTAGCAAGTCTCCTCTTTCATCATACCAGTTAAACCCTGCAATCGCAAAAGGACATGAGGATATAGCAGCTGTGTGAGTAGAAACAGCGTAGAGCATCTGGTGGGAATACTCGATATATTTGTTTGATAAAATTTGGACTAAAATTATATAAAAGTTTTAGTGATCACGTGGTCTGATCACTTATCTTATCAAATCATCGGTAAGCGGGAAACCGCGGTTTTTGGATGGTTTTTATTATAGCCAAAAAACTACCCAGCGGTTCCTCATGACCCCTCGAGCCCGCTGGTTTGTGGTTTAAAACTAACCCATACGAACTCTACTTCCTTTCAGTCAGGGCATACTGAACTCATTAACACCAAGCATACACCAAGATTTGATCTTGTATATCTCGTAAACAAAACACTCGGCTCCTCCAACATTCTCAGAGATTTATATATATGACACCTGATATGTGTGTTTTTAAGGCCCGCGGTTCCAACTTGAGTGGATCCTTTGTAATCAAGTGGTGGGTTGTATTATCAGACATCTCTCTTCGTAGCGGCATATGATGTGACCATGGCGTGCATCAATCTCGGGGCCAGAGTGTGCATGCTTTTGAGGCCCGCAAAGGCATTTGGCCGCACAAAAATAAGCGTAGATTTGCCCGTTTTCTTAAAGAAAGAGATCTAGAGAGAGACAAAGAGAGAGTGAGAAAGAAGTGCCATTTCAGTCCGGGAAAAGATCCTATTTGACATCAGGCGAAGGAATAGCTAGAGCTATTTTAAATTACGTGTGAAGCGGAAACAAATTAATATCCAGCCGATTAAGTCCACGAATCGTTTGTCGAGTACTGATAAAATTCCGGAGACCGACCAGGTATATTTAAATATATTTAAGCTACCAGGAGAATCTCCATTGTGCGAAGTCACCCCCCCATCTGCCCCGGTTTTCACACATTAAATTGTTGTTTTAAGAATTTTGAACCGCTCTTTTAACATCCCAGCCGGCAGATTCGGCATCTGCGTGTCTCATTAGCATGTCGTGACGAGAACAACCAAGAAGAGCTTAACTGCCCCCTCGCCTTGAACGACAGTGCCGTGCAGTTGCAGTCAATATCCCCGACGAGTCAGACGCTTCGGTCAGATATCAATGTATGTTTCATATAGACGCATGTTAAAGCTTTTGCCAAGGCTTGAGGCTTGCTGAGAAAGTTTGCGTTTTACTGGTTCTTGTTCGTTTCGCTTTATGTCATAAACGGCTAATTGCAGACTTCGACCCCCACTGGTCTCGTACCCAGATGTCGCAGAGTGACCTCCACACAATATAAACTTCAGAAGCTGCTACAGCGTCGCTGCTTCGCCACCTCAATGCGTATGTACTTTCACAGTGGAAACTTATTCAAAAAGTCTATTGGCGCCGATATGACTTCAATATGACTTCAATCGCTCCCCTGCTCCTAGCCCGCTTCTATCAAAAGTTTATTTTTTGAACCGATATGGACCTCGATCTATAGCATAAAGACTGATGGTACCGATGCCAAGATATGCATGTATCACTTGTTATACATGCTGGGTCGGCACAATCTATTGCATTTTATAGTACAAGTTTATACTGAGGCCCGCTTCATGGTTCAGCCAAAAAAAAAGCCAAATTTACTTGTAGCAAGCGAGGAGACTCGAGTTGTCTGAAACTTATAGTCGGTTACACTTCTATCCCATTCAACAGAATCTGAAGAAATACTAACTTAGCTTGAAAGTCCTGTACATTGGATGATAAGACTGATCCTACCAAGTAGATTACATTGTCCATAGAACTTTATTTGAACACTTGAGCCAGGGGGGGAGGCTCAGTATACATCCATATAACAAAGATCCGTCTCGATACAACTGAATTGCCGTACAGACGGGCACCTAGTTGCATGAAAGTTACGAGCCAAGCCACCAGGATCATCTACAAAAGTTCATGATAAAAAAAGGTTCGATATTTTTCAAATACTAATCTCATATTAAGATGTCGGCCATAAAGATATAAGAAGGCCTTTTCCTCCCTTTTCTCAAATGGAATTCTTCTTTCACCATCAATTCTCACATCGATAAGCATAGAATATCACTGAGATCGAAAACTATCCCACCGCTATTTATACATCTACTATTTTGCTCCATTCATATTCTAAAATCTATATCTCAAGATGAACCTCTTCAACATGGCCGCGTTAGCCTCAGTTCTTACTGCTTCCTCGCTAGCGTCTCCCGTTATCTCGCAAGTTGGAAGTTTCTTTGATGGTAATAAGACTTGGCCGGTCTACCCAATGCATTTCACTGGTTCCGTTACCCCGGACGGCCCAGTCTTAGATCTTTACGGAAGCGTCCAGGTACAGTTAATCCGCTCAAATCTGACAATGGAATGCCATTTAATACCTTAGGACCCAGGAACTTATTCTCCAAATTCAAAAACTTGATCCCGAATGGACGCCTCCAAAAAGAAAGAACGTCTCCAGACACGTAATACTCCCTCTCACTTGATACTGATCCTGAAAAATAAATAAGAGTAACTAACTCAATATAGGAGCCAGGTATAGTGAAGCGGTGCTTCAAAGGCAACCCGGTATGCAAACCCACAGGTGCAGGATCCGCGGACCTCACAGAACTCGAGCGTGAGGTGATACCTTATCTGCAAGGTCTTGGAACTGGCAAGTAAGTAGGGTTGAGAACATACTAGTCACTTTTTAAATTGCGTTCAGTCTCATAATAATAACTTTATCTATTGATAGTTGCGGCGTCTACGCACATACATGCTCTCGCGTTAGCTGCGCCTGGGATTCTGCGGTATTTTTGTGCAATAATGTGAGTTCTTAGTTGGAAATATGTGTATTGTTGTATGTACAATTACTTGAGTGTATGCTCAAGTATTTATATATCTGCAATACCAAGTCGCGCTAGCTAATGAGTCTATTATTTTCGTCTTAGAATCCTTCTGAGATCCATTTGTCGTGAGAGAATCGGCGACGCCGCACAACACATCGTCTCGTGGTGCGTGGTGCTCGACTCAGTTGCTGGATACTGGGCCGATACGACAGGTTATAGCGTTTCGGTTCAGTCAAGTACCTGCTAAAGTGCCCTATCGAAACGATTTCCGTATTCCACAT